>CAJQZM010027086.1:0-14828 GCA_907164665.1 Colias nastes | reverse complement strand
GGGAAGCAGCAGTTGAATAATTTCCATCCATTTCGGATTACATGTAAATGTAATGAATAGATCTGGCCGACCATAATGACGAAAATATTATGTATGTCATTGCATCTTGCGCATATTCATGACCTGTGTATGTCGCAGTAAACAGACCAACATTTTCTGCATCTTCTTCTCTGTGCTAATTGCATCGCGTAAATGGATGTAATCTTCAAAACGCAATTTAGCTTGGTTCGAACCAATGAATCAGGGGCTCCGTTTCAATTTTAACGTTATATACATAATAATATTATTATGTCAACGCAATATTGTTGAAGCAGTCGACGAAATTGCAACAAATTATAATTGTCAGAATTTTTACATTTTTATAGAATTTCTTTTTAATAAATAAGCGAACTAACCTTCTTGGTTAGATTCCTCACCAAAAATACCTTATTAATTTCTGAAAACACGCGTAAACACAATCATTTGAGGAATTTTTATGTATCTGCTTTTATTGCACTTTTTGATAATTGATTTTAAAAAAATACAAACAATATTTATTCACCCTTTTTACTTTTTAATTATTTTACACATAATACATTTTTGAACGCATGAATGTCAAACATTATTTTCCGTATTTGACAGGATTGACAACTAATGATTGACATGTACGAAAATCAAAATTTTGGGAAAATATTTATTCGTCTAGTTTTTGTTGTTTTTATGATTTATTCTGCTATTCTGGGCAGTGACAAATCCAACAAATCCAAAACCATGAAAATTGGTTCAGCAGATCTCGAGTTATAAGTGTTGGAACATACAGACTTTCTTTTATATATATAGATTTTTCATTAATATAGAGTCAAAGTAATTTTAGTATGTTGTTATTATATTTTATTTGACAGATCTATTAAAGTCCTTTTCACCTAAGATGATTTCTGTGACACATCGATTTTTGACACGTGTAGAGATGTCTTTTACTGAAATCATATCAATTGTTTCCGATAATCGATAATATTTTATATAGAAATGAAATCGATTTGAATAAAGTACCAAAATTAGTTTTTTCGGCATTTCGCCAACAATTAACTAAGGAAACTTAGCAAACAACAGCAACAAAAAGTCAACAATAACAATTAGTAACAATAACAGAATACCACGTAAAGTATCAATATAAAAATGCAACTTGTATACAAGGCTGACGGACTCGTACAGACGATTGACGCGATTGACAAACGATCACAAGACGGGCGCCGATTATATGATTTTCCAACCCTATAATTTTTCAACGTTCCATGTCATGTACACGAATTGCGTAGGTATTATTTTTTAGTGTTATTTTATTTAATTTTTCATTATATTAAACTAAACAATACTGTTTTTGTTTTATTAGCTTAAGATGTTTCATTTTTATATTTTTGGTAATAATGCCGCCATAAATTAAAAATATTATGCACTAAAATTGAAAACATAAAATACGTAATTCGGAACACGAAGAAGTGTCACAGGAATCATCATAGGTGAAAAGGACTATAATTACAGTTTGATTATTTTCAATATTTTTCAAAACTAAAATAACATAGTTAATGGTAAGTATTTAAATATTTTACAATCACATTTAAAAACGTATTTCGCAAAACTATAACCTACTGTTGCCGCAACAAAATCGTGCGGAACGGAGCGTTGCTACTGCGTCATCGCGGCGTCACGTCCCCGCGCCGTGCGATTGGCCGCGGATGACCTTACCACTGTCCTCTACTAACACTTCGATTTGCCACGCAGCCGTCGAGCAGTGAACTCCCTCGCTAAAATTAATTGTACCAAACGCACTCTGTAATTTTGATTATTAAACTATACGCGCAAGTTTATTTCGTCTTCTTTTCGCCACCCAAAGTCCATCGACCAGTTCGTACACAACATTTCTGGTCCTTCGAGCCGGATCCTGGATTTTGGAGACGCAATCGGCGAAGAAGTCGCAAAATTACAGTGCAGTTTGGTAAGACGGCCAGCTAATTTATCCAACCCTTCAAGCTTCATCTGATTGATACTGTGCTTTGTAAATTCCAGAGCTTTTGGTGTTGCTTCCCTCCTCACGTGCTTTTACGCAACCGAAGAATCTGCTTCACGTGGCACGTAAGTACTTGTAGCTTTTTACTTCAGTAATTATGTCTCTATCTGAACAAAAGGAGCTTAGGGATTTGAGGAAAAAAAGGGGTTTAATTAAATGTAGATTAACTAATTTTAAAAAATACGTTTCTTCGTTTGAAAATGTTGACCTTGACACGCATCAGAGGGCAGAACTAAAACTACGTATACCAGGTGCGCAAAGTTTAATGAACGATTTCAATCAAGTACAAAGTAAAATCGAAGATCTTGTCCCGGAGTCAGAAACGGATAAACTCATAGAATCACGCGTCGAGTTTGAGAGGGAATATTATGTTGTCCTGGCGATGCTGGACTGCATGGTAAACCCAGATAATTCCGAGGATAGATCTGTTAATAAATCCATTGACTGTTCCTTAGCGCACGACCAACATACGACCTGTAACAATTTTAGTAACGATTCAGTAAAATTACCGACTATTTCTGTACCTAGCTTTGACGGTTCACATGAACACTGGGTAGAATTTCGCGATACGTTTTCATCCTTAATTCATGATTCGAAATCAATACCACCAATTCAAAAATTTCACTATTTAAAGGCGAGTTTAAAAGGTGACGCTAAAATTGTAATAGAAAACGTTGAATTTTCATCCAATAATTATCTGGTTGCATGGGATCTTTTATTAAACCGCTTTAATAACACGCGATTGATAGTGCAAAGTCACATTAAAGCAATATTTTCCCTACAAAATGTCTCCAGAGAATCAGCTTGTCAATTGCACAATTTAATCGATACAGTTTTGAAAAATTTACGTATTCTTAAAATTTTAGGGGAACCCACTGAATATTGGGACACATTAATTATTTATATCGTGGTATCAAAGTTAGATCCCACCACTGAACGCGAGTGGGAACAATTTAAGAACACTTTTTATAAAATACATAAGGACAAAACTATTAAGCTACATGATTTATTGGAATTTATTAAAGAAAAAGCCGATTTATTAACTACACTTTCCGTAAATCACAGTAAACCTAGTATTTCAAATAACTCAAATAAATTTTCTACTTACCAAAATAAAAATTCATCATCCAAAATTCATTGCAACATAGTTTCGGATAACAAACACTCTAAATCGCAATCCAATAAGTCGCGCAGCCATTACAAGTCGTGTTTGCTATGTAACGAAAAGCATCAGCTATATTCATGCCAGAAGTTTCTCGGCTTATCCCCGCAACATAGGTTTAATTTCATAAAGGATAAAGACTTATGCATTAATTGTATGCGTCCAGGTCATTCGGTTGGTACTTGTCTTTTTGGTCCGTGTCGAAAGTGTGAACAAAAGCACAATAGTTTACTTTGTGATGCAATTAAATTATCACCAATTAAACAAAATACAGTGACGTTAACTACGTACGAGCAGCCCTTGCTTACTAATACGCATCCCGTTTCAGTAGACAACGCACACATGCAACTTCAATGTAATAATCACGTACAAACCGTTATGCATACAAAGGATGACAATTCTTCGCAACAGATTGTCATATTGTCTACGGCGATAGTCGAAATATATAATGAATCGGGTGAGTATTATTGCGCACGCGCAGTTCTAGATAGCGGAAGCGAACGATCTTTTATCACGCAATCGTTAGCAAATAAATTAAATTTAAGAATATTACAGTCCACTCAACATATTCACGGTGTAGGTAATTCTATTACGCAATGTTCGCAATCTTGTAACATTGAAATTAAATCGCGCGACGGGAGCTTCACTGCCCGTTTTCAATGTTTAATTTTGCCCCAAATTACATCAAAATTGCCTACTACTACATTTAATTTCAATCAATTTAATATTCCTCACAATTTATTGTTAGCTGATCCCAGTTTTTACGAAAGTCAACCTATTGATTTACTGATCGGTGCTGATTTATTTTGGGAATTAATAACCGAAGGAAAAATGCGCCTTAAAAGTGGTCCTTTCCTTCAAAACACCAAATTAGGTTGGATAGTGTCAGGTGCAATTAAATCTTTTCCGTATACTAATAACAAAAATTTAACACATATTAATTGTAATTATTCGACATTATCCACGGAAGATGATTCACTCGATAAGTTAGTTAGGAATTTCTGGGAAGTAGAAGAACTATCCGCGCCTAGCAATAAATTACAGCAATTATCTAGCGAAGATACTGCTTATGAGGAACATTTCATTCGCACAACACGTCGACTTTCCGATGGTCGTTTCTGTGTTTCAATTCCGTTGAAACAATCACCTGAGTTATTAGGTAATACACGCGCACAAGCTGAACGTCGTTTTTACGCGTTAGAGAAACGTCTTCAGCAAAACACTAATTATAAAAAGATGTATTCTGATTTTATACAGGAATATATTAATTTAGGTCATATGAGTCTCGTCAATACGTATGGGAATCCGCACTATTTCCTACCGCATCATGGTGTGTTTAGGGAGCACGCCACCACAACTAAATTACGCGTAGTTTTTGATGCGAGTATGAAGTCTAGTTCCGGCGTATCATTAAACGACATACAAATGATTGGACCTGCTATTCAAGGTGACTTAATTTCTATTTTATTACGTTTTCGCGAGAATAGGTATGTTGCATGCGCTGACATTGAAAAATTTTACAGGCAATTGAATATTGCTGAAGATCAGCGTGACCTGCAGCTGATCTTGTGGCGGGATGATCCCTCAGAGCCGCTGAGGGTGTACCGACTCAACACCGTGACGTACGGAACGGCATCCGCACCGTATCTAAGTTGTAGATGTTTAAAGGAATTAGCCAAAAACTCGAATATTCCGTATGTAGCCGATACTATTAATAATTGTTTTTACGTTGACGATCTCATAGTTTCATCGAATTCTATATCCGAATTAGAAAATATTTGTAAAGAAACCAGTAGTCTTTTAGATTCAGCATGTATTAAATTACGAAAATGGATTTTTAGTCATAATTTAAATTTAATTACGCCTAGCGTTAATGAATCGCAAACGCACGATCTATGTTTACATAATAAAACTTGTAACAATAAAACTTTAGGTATCGGATGGAATAGTCTCGATGATTACATTTATTATTTCACGCAAATTATACAAAAGAGTGAAGTAGTGACAAAACGTATTATTTTATCGTGTGCTTCACAAACATACGATCCGCTAGGATTATTAAGTCCGTTTATTACTATCGCAAAGCATTTATTACAAAGATGTTGGTTGTTAAAATTGACGTGGGATGAATCGGTTCCCAACGAAATTTCGCAAATATGGGATAAATTTATAAATGGATTATCTTTTCTTAGTAGTTTACGAATACCGCGTCACGTTATGTGCATTGATCTAGTGCGAACCGAACTACATATATTTACCGATGCTTCACAGGTCGCGTACGGAGCTTGCGCATACGCTCGTACAATCAATGCAACAGCTGATGTCACAGTGCGCTTGATATGTTCGAAGGGTAAGATCGCGCCGACTAAACCTACAACTATACCTAGATTAGAGTTGTGTGTTGCGTTGTTAGGTGCACGATTATGTAATAAGCTTATTGGATCACTGCGTTCAAACTTTGATAAAATAGTATTTTGGACAGATTCAACTATCGTGTTAGGTTGGTTAGGTATGCCTACTAATTTATTAAAACCTTATGTTCAGAATAGGACGGCAGAGATTCACGAGCTGACCAAGGAACATCCATGGCGTCACGTCGCAGGCAAGGATAATCCAGCCGATTTAGTCTCACGTGGGCAAGGTCTAGAAGCGCTTAGCTCCTCATCTTTATGGTGGGAGGGTCCGTTATTTTTACATAATGTACATTTTGAATTGCCCGACTTAAAACATTCCAAATTAATTAATTCAGATTTACCGGAAATTAAATCTACAAATATTTGTTGTCACATAAGTAATAATTTAAACGATAATTTAATTATTTTTTCTCGATTTTCACAATATAATAGACTTAAACGCGCAGCTGCTTATGTATTACGTTTTATTAATAACGCGCGAAATAAAACTAATAAGTGGACAGGTTTATTATCAGTCGAGGAATTAAATCGTGCTGAATTAACGTTAGCAAAGTTGAGTCAACAGGAATCGTTTCCTGATATTTATTATGCGCTTAAAAATAATAAAAATATAACGAATATATCAGGCTATAATCAAATTTCTAAATTAAATGTATTCTTTGACGCAAATAATAATTTAATTCGTGTAGGTGGGCGTATTCAAAATTCGCCAAATTTTAGTTTTAATAAAAAATTTCCTATTTTAATCGCAGCTAATCATCATTTTTCACTTTTGCTTTTTCGGTTCGAGCATGAACGTTTACTCCACGCCGGGCCACAGCTTCTACTGTTTACGCTCAGAGAGATGTGGTGGCCGGTCGGCGGCAGAAACCTCGCTAGGAAGGTGGTACATTCGTGCATGCGCTGCGCACGACTGCAACCGACTACAGTCGCGCCTATTATGGGGAATCTACCGCAGGAGCGTCTGGACCCAGGTTATCCGTTTATACGTTGTGGTGTCGACTACGCTGGCCCAGTGTTCACGTTGAATCGTAAAGGCAGAGGTGCTAAGTTACAAAAATCGTACATATGCTTATTTATATGTTTTGTTACACGCGCGGTTCACTTGGAACTTGTTAGCGATCTATCGTCGGAATCATATCTCTTAGCTTTGAAACGTTTTATATCGCGGCGAGGTAAACCCGTGACTATCTTTTCTGACAATGGGAAGAATTTTGTCGGTCTCATGAATGAGTTCAAAAAATTTTTAGCTACCTGTTCTGATGAAATTAAAGCATATGCAACTTCGCAAAATATTAATTTTAAAATGATACCTTTTTACGCTAGTCATTTCGGGGGATTGTGGGAAGCTGGAGTAAAAAGCTGCAAGCACCATCTCAAACGTGTAGTAGGTAACGCACATCTAACGTTCGAGGAGTTTAGCACAGTATTGACCCAGGTTGAAGCTGTCCTGAACTCCCGTCCTTTGACCCATCTTTCCACAGATCCCAATGATTTCCTTCCACTTAGCCCTGCACATTTCCTGGTTGGTCGTCCGCTGACTGCACCTGTAACGGCTGAGCATCTAGACGACGTGCCTGAGCTTCGTCTCCCGAGGTTCCAGAGGGTGGAACAAATACGCCAGCACTTTTGGAATCGTTGGTCCAAAGAGTATGTCTCCGAGATGCAAACGCGAACCAGATGGCACCAGCACAAGGGGGATCTCAAGGAGAACACGCTCGTTCTCATTAAGGACGACCGATTGCCGCCGTTGAAGTGGAGCTTGGGGCGCATCCACGCGACATATCCGGGGAAGGATGGAGTAGCACGAGTGGCCGACATTCGTACTGCAGACGGCATCGTGCGTCGGGCGTTCACTAAAATTTGTCCGCTTCCTTCACCAGATAGCTGATTCTTCGCTTCGTGGTCGACAGTTCGTTGGAACCAGCACGTTCCAAGGCCGGGAGCATGTTGCCGCAACAAAATCGTGCGGAACGGAGCGTTGCTACTGCGTCATCGCGGCGTCACGTCCCCGCGCCGTGCGATTGGCCGCGGATGACCTTACCACTGTCCTCTACTAACACTTCGATTTGCCACGCAGCCGTCGAGCAGTGAACTCCCTCGCTAAAATTAATTGTACCAAACGCACTCTGTAATTTTGATTATTAAACTATACGCGCAAGTTTATTTCGTCTTCTTTTCGCCACCCAAAGTCCATCGACCAGTTCGTACACAACACCTACCTACTGCTACTTCTATAATTATTACTTCCAACATCTTTAAAAACAATATGTACTATCAATACCTATTTATAAAAATACGTATGTTTGTCTATTTCCAGCAACATAACAAGTTGGACATCGGGACCGTCCCCGTGGGACGAACGATTTGCGCGCGGGCCAAATTGCCGCTCTTTAGCTGGACTTTAATAATCACGCCATATCCAATTTTCCGTTGAATCTGCTCGGAATACGAATGGGGAAGACATTTATTGAAAACGACTATGTGTATTAATTTAGTAGTATTTATGTTGATTATAGTTTTATTTTGTAGGCATATTAATTAATAAGGAATCCACCTTTACTAAGGCTTTTAAATTTTTCAATCTAGGAACATGCAAAAATATTACATATAATTATATAGTAAGTACGTATACATTTAGTAAGATACAACTGGTTAATTAGGAGCTCAATTTAAAATTATTTATTTACTACCTAATAAAATATACATATTCGTAGAAAGTAAGACAAGTGGATAAATCGCGTTCAGAAACCTTTTGATAAACGTCTAAATTTAAAAACTGACAATCATTCTAACTTGAACGCACCCTAGCGGCCTTACATTATCTGTGGACAAAAAATGACCAATCTATGCGAAGCGTTGATACGAGGATGACTAATGGTCGCTCGGAGTTAGCAAATAGCCACCAGAATTGGAGTGAAGCTGGAAAATTGTTTTATTCATAAATGCATGGATTGGACTTAGTGAGGATTTACGAAAAATATATGTTTTTTTGCGTAGGTATCTACCTAGTGTTGGTTTGTAATTTTAATGATGAGATTGTATTACTTCAGATTTCATTGGAATCTTTAAAAAAAAGGATTAGGTATAGCCAAAGGTACTACGAGTATTTACTATTTATCATTTCTAGAGAAAATTCCAACGACCATCAGGGTTTTCATCTAAATCGACAATTTAGAAGAGCTTCTAAAACAAACCAGTTCTAAGTAAAAAGAGGACTTTGAGCTCAACACCAATAACAATAAAAATTAAATTCCATTATCAAAACATTAACAATAGCATTGCAAGAACTATGTGCAACGTAAAATTCTTTACCATTTGCGAAATACGACTAGAACTGCGTCTCAAATTAGCAATACAAAGAGAATATTTCGGGCGGCAATTGAAAGGAGAAGCAAATAATAGTTATTTGCTATAATCGGTCGAAGGGACGGCTGATTGCGCCCCGGGCTGGCATTTTTCCTATTTGGCTGGATACTTGCACTTTGCACTGCTCGTTAGTTAATACGATTTTACTGGCCATTTGGAAATCTTTAGGGAATAGACTTGAGTCTAGATAGAAGATCTACTCAGTTCTTTTGTGTCCTATAATGTCTTCTACTAATATTAAATTAAGATGGGTTTGGTCATACTGATGGAAGAGCAATGAAGTTTAGTTTTGAAAATATGACCGGAAATATAGAAAATAATTAAATGATAAAACAAGTGGAATTTAGCAGGAGCTAGAAATTTTGCTCATTCGCAAGAAATACGAGAGCAGAACAATTAAACATGTTTTTTTGAGGGCTGGAGTCCTATGAATTTACAGATCATTGGATACTTATTACAGTATTTGTAGGTTTTGCTATGAAATTTCTTATAAGTTTAAGATAATATAATGACGATATAAATTGCATTTATTATTTTTTTATTTTAGCTTCTAAACATTAACCAGCTATACTTTTTGAAGCGAAGTTTCAAAAAGTATTAAACAGGCTCACAGCAACTTTTGAAACTGATCCAAAACATAGATGTTTAGGGAAACCATTGCCATTTCAAGCAGATATTCCTATTGGGGTGACAACCGATCAATCGCTGGTATAAATAGGACAAGTCTCCCGAAAATGATGCATTATTTTCCCCTTTACCTCATCAGGGAACTTTTGTACTGACCCCTGTTGTTTTAATTCCTTCTTTTAGGGTTGAATTGGCACCGAAATTGACTGAGGGTTGCTAAGGATGTGGTTTAGTACTAAATCTGTATTCATTCGAAATGTGAATGAATGAATTAATGAATAAATTCTGTTTAATGTATATAAAGTACGTTATAATCTGCACGCAAATGCCTAGTTTGAATATTTGACAAGATTTTTTTTCCAGCGTAAGTTTTTGAACTTAGGTAATTCCTAGTCCCTATATTTTTAAAATATTCTTCTTCCATAAAATAAAGTTTCCAAAACTAGTTCTAATCTGTCTACGTTAACATGTATTAAAATTGCGCAGTCGGAATGTCTTAAGATTACCTACCTACAAATTTAAATTTTTAAACTAAAATATAACTGTTAAAACGTTAACATACGATCTTAAATGCTCTCTATTAAGTCATTGTTGAAGAATTTGATGAATTAACGCGATAACTCCGTACAACACGACATAAATAAATGTTAAAGCCGGTCCACACGACTTGTCATGCTTACGCAAATATATCAAGTCTGTGGTACTCTTATCACTATTAATATTAGCAAGCTTATTATACAGTTATCCAGTTACACTTTAAATGATACAATTTTTTATAGAGACTTGAAATTGGCAAGAAATTTTAGGTTTTTCTATTTCTAGAGTAGATATGTACAAGAATTACCTACTTCATGGTCGAAATTCGACCTTCTCATGTTAATCTCATTTCGACTTATCGAGGTACCTAACTAACGTATAATATTATGTTATACCTACATTTATCTTGAGCTGAATTAAAAACAAATGTCGACCGATTTCTTAGCAAGCTCCTTGCGCAATTTTGAAATTCGTGTAGACCGACTATTTGTCTTCAAAAGTACCTAAGTATATTTTATTTAAACATTTTATATTTCTATTGAGCAAGAGTTTTTATTGCTTGAATAAAATTAAAGAAATTACGACCTTAACAAGGACACAGCTTGTTGATACTTATGTGAAAAAAGAGAAATTTATGTATAAATACGTAATAATTTCCTGCAATTTAAATAAATGTACCATCAAGGGGCGTGTAAATGAAATTTGATTTCCTGAAATTGCCGACCGTTGCCCAAACCGCAGACAGTTTGATTGCATCATAATACATTGATTATAACACTTTCAATAGCTTTTATTATTTTATGCTATATAATAAACAATAAAATTACAATACATTTATAATAATTACAATTACCTACATTTATAATAATTACAATTACCTACATGTACATCTTGTTATTACAACTACATGCATATTTTGTAATTACAATTACCTACATGTACAATTCGCTCTATAAATTTACCTTTATACCTACATTAAGACATTAAGACATTCTTAAATGCATAACATACTTATAAAAGTTAATTTTATGCCAAAAAACACACTACATACTTTTATTCAATTCCGTAAATTAAAATTTTTCTAACCAATTTAATTTTTCACTAGCATTGCCAATTTTAACACTCAATATCTTACATAGATATTTAGCAACATAATAATATTTCAAAAAATGTTTCTCAATGTTCAATATCATCAAATATTTAACCAAGAAATAACAGTTATTGTATGGTATACATGTTATCAGTTTGGGAATAAAAACTAGATCAAAAATTAAATGAACGTAGGGCGTAACAAATTCTAATGAGTCAGCTTTTTCTTGCGGCCTCTGAATACAAGTAGATTCAGTTTTTGTTCGCAATTTAATAAAAATAATCAATTATGGAGTAATTATACAAACTGAGATTAAGTTTTAATTATTTTGAGGTTTAACTGTATTCGATATTAATGATAAATATTAATTAAATGTATTAACTGTTATAAAAGTTTTTACAGAGTTTAGTAACTCGGAATATTCCAAAGGATGCGTGGTACATGCTTACGTTTTTTCTCCATAAGAACTATCATCCTACTTCAAGGAATATTATAAAAAATAATTAAAGAAATCTGTTCAGCCGTTCTCAAATTTTGCGCTTTCCAACATATATTTTCAAAGCATTGTTATTCATACGAAAATTAAACATTATGCGGATAAAAATTCCCTACTTTTATAATATTTCGGATAATTATATAATTTCTATCTGCTTACCAAATTCCATCAGTTTCGCCTTGCAAGGGCCACGAATACCTAAGTAAATTAAGCACTTATTATGTATTTAAATAAATTTGAATAATTTCATATTAAATAAATAAATATTATGTCTCCCATAAATTATGTAACCACATCAGCGTATCTTTTCTACAAGTAACAGGAGCCATTTCTTATTACTAACAAGACTCATCTATTCACAATTATTCTTCAATAAAAAAGAAACGATATTTTACACCAGACGCTAGTTAATAGAATTTCTATGAAACAAGTCTATCGTCGAAGTAACTTAAGAGTTCCTTTGTTCCTTCCCTGCATACATTCATTTTATTATTTAGACACGCTCCTTATTTTTCAATCAAAATGTCTGATACAGGATGCTTTTTGCTGTACCTTTTACGATGGAGTTTGACGAAGTGTGAAAGTGCTTTGATTCTGAGAGAAAGGGTTTTGTTTAACACAAAAGATTTTAAATAGCTCGATGTATAGTTTTTGAAATTTATAGTCTATAGAAAATTCATAATGGTGTGAAGAACTTTATATGAATCACACATGTTGTCTTTTCTATCGTTATCGTATTGGAAATATATAAAAGTTAATTAAAACAATGTTTTTACTATAATTACGTTGATACTTTTTCAGGATATAGTTTATCGTAATATTCTGTTTCCTGTTTTCTATAAAGACGGTTTATTATAGAACCGGACAGATTCGGTCTTAGAAACCTTTCAAAATATTTGAACTTATTGTTATTTGAATGACTGCTTACTTATAAAATTAACCAGACGTTGTTTAAAATCTTGCTCTTTGTCTTAAAACATAATAAAATTATTAAAAAAATGAATGAATAGTTGAATTTATTGAAAAACCATCAATATTAGCCAAGTACAATTGATCCACATATAATTTAAAAGAACAATAAAACCAGTCAATCATTTGCAGGTTGATTTGCGTATCCAATCCAGATTATCTGTATAACGGTAGACTTAACCACGACTCGGCCATTCAATAACATAATCTGTGGAAAAAACAGGCGGCAAATTGGTAGCTTCCTCTTTAAATTCGATTGTAAATTATGCTGGGAAATGTTTTCTTTTTTCTTTTTTAATGCTATTCGTAATTGATTGATTTTTGTGTTAGTTATCCTATTGTTTTAAATCAATTGGGGTACATTTTTTATGGAGGTAATAAATAGTTCAGAAGACAGAGCAAAATTGTGAACCGAATATGTAAAATTTGCTAATAAATATTATTTTATTTTTTATAGTTTTCCAATGAGATCAAACGTGCATTTGTAATAGGACAAGTTCCTAGAAAAGGTTGCATAGCTAAAGCTCAGAATAGAGGTAATACTATACCAGAAGATAAGTAAAGAAATCATATAAAACCGTTGACTGAAAAACAACTCTCTATCGTCATAACTTAACTTTAAAACAAGAGATTTTAAGAAGAACAACTATTGTCATCATCAAAGATTTAACAACCTACTTTATTACAATAAGAACATCATTTTATCTTCTATCATCCAACAAATCAATGTTAAATGAACCGAATTCTCATGCCAATTACTCTAAAGCGAATAAACTGAGTTAAAACATTCGTTTACATGTCTCATTACGAATGTTTCTGGGAAAACGACAAATTACGAAGGCCAACTTGATGATATTATAAAGATTACACAAGTTGTATTGTCTCGACAAATTATAGACTTATGTGATATAGATCTGCGTTTTTGCCGCGTTTTTTTTTGTTTTTTTTTTTTAACTGTCAAATTGATGACGCGTGTGTGTGTGACGTGCGAATGGTTGATTTCGATTTTGTCATCATGTTTGGAGTTGTATTAAAACTTAATGCGAATTTGTATTATTGTTTTTTAATTGAGCGTGAAATTGCTTATTTTTATATTAATTTTTGTCAATGTTACTTGTTATTGCAAAATGTAGAGTCAATTCTTTAATATTTTTAAAATGTAAATTTTTGTCCAGTGTATTATTTTTATTTTATGCAAATTATAATTTAATTCATAAAATAACATTGAATATTATATTTATGTCTACACTTTCTTAGCATTGCAAGAGTTGTAGAGTCATGCGAAGATAAAAATCTTAATTTAAGCAACTCGTTTTGTCCTCAGTTTTATGTTTTATTTAAAAATAAAATATTAACATTGTTGACAATTGAAATTAGTTATTCAAGTTCGTTGTTTTTAAAATCAAGTTTTTATTGTTTTTATAGAAATAATTTTATTTTAAAACATGTTTATTTTTTAATAAAAAATAGTTATCAGTTTTCCATCACGAATTTTAAATGAAGTTTTTTTTTGAAAAAAGAAACTAGAAAAATCTGAGTATCAGTCATAAGATTAAATTATCATTAGGTATACATACTTCCTGTCCATACGAAATAAAGCCAAGTATGATGACACACCCAGAACAATTACAATTGCTACAAAAACCAGTTCCACTATATCATAGAGATCTCTATCTAGGACAATATTTTGGGTAATTTCACTTCACCAACAATCTTACATAATCTTATAAAATTATTATTATAATGCCCACTCTTATTTTCATCTCAGTTTTATTCATACTCTAAAAAGCACATTAAAAAGAAGCACAATTAAATAACGCAAAACAAATTGACCGCATCATTCAAATACTAATTGACTGTTCAAACTTGTTTCCCATTAAAGCGTGACAACATGTAAACAGTCAATTAGCATTAATCTATAAAAAGTGTAAATAAAAATTAAAATATAAAGAAAAAAATGAAACGTGCCCAGGTTCGAGATGCGATTGGTTGGATGCTTGTTGCTGCCGACAGATATCCGGGCTTGTCTGTACGAACCAGGAATGGGTGAAGGCAGTGTTCAAGCCCGGGTTGAGTCCCGGCCCCGGCCCGGGCAGGCCCATCACCCCGGGCAGCCCCCC
>CAJQZM010027081.1:0-48822 GCA_907164665.1 Colias nastes | reverse complement strand
GTGAAGGAAATAATGCAGAAACGCGTTTTACAGCCCCGGAAAGGCGCAGAAAGATCGCCGTCATAATCGGCGCTCAGATCGAAATAATCGAGCGCGCGCGTAATCGTCAGATAGGCATTGGCGTCGAAACGACGCACGAAGCTCGATCCCTGATGACGCAGATAGCTCTCAACCTCGAAAATCTCGCCGAAAAGCGAGTTGCCGGAGGCGACGGCCTCGTGAGAAGGCACGGCATCGCGGCGCGTACGTCGACCGAATTTCTGCGTCAGGGCCTCTTCGGACAGATAGGTGATATGGGCCATCATGCGCGCAACGGCGAGCCCCTTTGCCGGGATCGTACCATGAGCCCAGTACCGACCGCCGCACCAGTCCGGATCTCCACAGATGGCCTGTCGGCTGACCTCGTTGAAGGCAATATTCTGGGCTGAGTGAAACGGCGCCGTGGCAATGGGCATGGCTGCCCCTACACGCTCGGGGAAACTCGCCACCCATTGCAGCACCTGCATCCCGCCCATCGACCCGCCGATCGCTGCAAACAGGCGATCGATTCCAAGATGATCGAGCAGTTTCGCCTGCGCAAAAACCATGTCCCGTATGGTGATCGGGGGGAAATCCGTTCCCCAGGGCTCCCCGGTATCGCGCAGCGTTCTTGGACCCGAGGAGCCCATGCAGCCACCCAGCACATTCACGCACAGAACGAAAAACCGATCCGTATCGATGGCGCAGCCGGGCCCTACGGCACGGCTCCACCAGCCCGGCTTGCCCGTTACGGGATGGGTCTCGGCAACATATTGATCCCCCGTCAGCGCATGACAGACCAGTATGACATTGTCCCGTGCCGGTGAGAGCGTACCGTAAGCGCAATAGGCAATATCGAGCGGGGCGATATGCGCTCCGCATTCGAGCGTCAGACCGTCGTCGAGGCGCACCTGAAACGATGTGGGCGATGACGCGCCCCGCGCTGCAGCGGCATTCATAGGGGACCGCGCCTCGCGCTGTCCGTCTCCATTGTCCCGGCATGGGCCCGGGCTGGGCTGATCCTGCATGGCCTCTCGTCTCGTCGCGTCAGCCCTTCTCCGTAAGGGCCGGAGTGAAACGGGTGACGAATGGAATTGATGCATCTTCAGTCAGGCGCATGCGACGCCCTCAGCTGAAGAGGATGCAGAGCGAGAGATATGCCATCTCGACACGCTCGCCGCAATTCCCGCCCTGAAAATCGACAATCACCACCCGCACATCCGGACGCCCGTACGATCGCGCGAGAAATCATAGGCATAAGCATTGTGATGAGTTAATGTTTTTTAACGAATCAGCGGAGAAGCCGATCATGCCGACGATCCTCAAAATGATAGGTCATTCCGGGCTTTTCGATACGGCGTTCTATCTCGCGCGCAATCCGGATCTGCGCGATATCGGGAGTGGTGCCTTGCTCCATTACCATTCCACCGGATGGCTGGAGGGCCGAAAACCCAACGCCTTTTTCGATCCCGGCTGGTACCTCGCGACCAACCGGGACGTCACGGGCGATCCGCTGCTGCATTATCTGACAAAAGGAGAATATGAGGGTCGACGTCCTGTCGCCTGGTTCGATCCGGTCTGGTATCGCCAGACGAATAATATTCCGGCCAATACCAACGCGCTGGCGCATTATCTCGCCAACAGGCTACAGCCTCATATACGTCCTATGGAGGCGTTCGACCCAGTTTTTTACCTGCAGACCTACCCCGATGTTGCGGAATCCGGCATGGACCCGGTCGAACACTACATGGTGCAGGGATTTCGCGAGGTCAGGCGGCCATTCGCCGGTTTCGATCCGAGCTTTTACCGCATGCGCTATTTGCGTCATCAGCCCGAGGCCAACCCTTTCCTTCATTGGCTGGACCACCGGCATGAGGCCGGAATTTTCCCCTGCCTGCCCCAGCACGAAACCACGATTGCCCGGGAGATAAGACGACGCACGCAGCCCGGACCGCTGTTCGAAGAACATCGCCCACTACCGGATGCAGCGATCAGGCGCGCGCGTGTTCTTGCCTATTATCTTCCGCAGTTTCATCGGACGGAAGAGAACGACCGCTGGTGGGGGGCTGGCTTTACCGAATGGACCAATCTCGCGCGCGGCGTACCGCGCTTTGCCGATCACTACCAGCCGCGCACGCCACGCGATCTCGGTCATTACCGTCTCGATACAGATGCCCCCTTGCGCGATCAGGCACGTCTGGCGCGCCAGAGCGGCATAGAGGGATTCATTTTCTACCACTACTGGTTCGACGGAAAGCGGCTGCTGGACACCCCCATGGAGACCCTGCTTCGCACGCAGGATATCGATCTGCCCTTCTGCCTGATGTGGGCCAACGAGAACTGGAGCCGTCGCTGGGATGGGGGCGACAAGGACGTTCTTATTTCGCAGAACTACAGGAAGGAAGACGACGAAGCGCTGATTGCCGATCTCGCCCGCCATATGAACGACAGGCGCTATATCCGTCTGCAGGGACGCCCTCTTTTCATGATCTATCGCCCGGGCAGTATTCCGGATGCAAAAGCTCGTATTGTAATCTGGCGTGACCTGTTCAGGAACGCCCACGGCCTCGACCCCATTCTGGTCATGGCCCAGGCTTTCGACGACAACGACCCTAGGCCATTCGGCATGGATGGCGCCGTCGAGTTTCCACCGCACAAACTCACCAGATCCTGCACACCGATCGAAGACAAGCTGCATATCCTCGACGAAGACATGACGGCACGCGTCTATGACTACGCCGAACTAGTCGAAAAAGCCCTTGCCAACCCGCCCCCCGACTTTCCTCGCATCCGTACCGTTTGTCCTTCATGGGACAACGATCCAAGACGACAGGGTGCAGGACTTGTCCTGCATAACGCAAGCCCTGCCCTGTATGAGCACTGGCTGCGCGAGACCATCGTACAGGCGAAAAACCACCCGTTTTTCGGAGAGACCCTGGTATGCATCAATGCGTGGAACGAATGGGCCGAAGGCGCCTATCTGGAACCCGACCTTCATCTCGGATCGGCCTGCCTGAATGCGACAGCACGCGCAGTGACCGGATTTGAAAGCCATAATACCGAAGACCGCCTGCTTCTGATCGGACACGATGCCTTCCCGGCAGGCGCTCAAATGCTGCTCCTCGCCATTGGCAGAGCGTTGCGTCGTAATCACGGTATCGACACGGGATTTATCCTTCTGGGCGGCGGCGATCTTCTGGCGCGCTATCGTGAAGTCGGTACGGTCGACATTCTGACACCCAATACAGCAACCTGCCGGGAAAGACTGAGCAGCCTCAAGGCAGAGGGTTATAACGCCGCAATCATGAACAGTGCGGCCTCGACCCGACTGGCCCCGGATCTCGTTTCCGCAGGGATGGGTTTCAGCCTGCTTTTGCATGAATTACCCGGCATGATACGGAGCCACGACCTCGAAGCCCCGCTTCAGACGGCCCAGACCTTGGCCAGTGCGGTTGTCGTTCCCGGCGCTCAGCTGACGCGCGTTTGCCCTGAGGCCCTGATCATGCCCCAGGGGTTGTATAACACCATCTCGTTTTCCGAACCCGACCGGCGACGTGTGCGACTGGCTTACGGGATCGAGAACGACGCGCTTGTCGTGATCGGCGCGGGTTATGGCGATATACGCAAGGGTTTCGATCTGTTCCTGCAGCTCTGGCACATGATCCAGAGCCCCGTATTTGCCCAATCTGTACAGAACGGCGTTTCAAGACCGGTTCATTTCATCTGGGTCGGTGCCATAGCCGATACACTGATGCAGTCTCTTGGCGCCGATCTCGACAGCGCCCTGTCATCGAGACGCTTTCATCTGCCCGGCCATGTCGAGACGATTGCGCCGTTTCTCTCGGCCTCGGATCTGTTCGTGCTGACATCGCGCGAGGATCCTTACCCTTCTGTGGTGCTCGAAGCCCTGTCTTCCGGGCTGGCCTGCATGGCTTTTGCACGCAACGGCATGATTCCGGACCTGCTCGACGAACTGCGCACACAGGGCGATACGCGTCATGCCATCATTCCACCGGGCGATCTTCCCGGCGTGGTGCAGTGGATCACAAGACATGTTCCGCTCGCCGCCGTTCCGGCAGAGGCACGCATCACTTCGGGCGAAGCGCTGAAACCCCGATTTTCGTTCGACACCTATGTCAGACGTCTGCTGAGCCTGACCCTGCCATCCCTGCCATCGATTTCGGTCGTCGTTCTGTCTTACAACTATGCGCAGTATCTGGCTGCACGGCTGGCCACAATTTTCGCCCAGAACTGCCCCGTTAGCGAAATCATTGTGATCGACGATGCCTCGCGCGACGGAAGCGTAGCGCTAGCCAAGAAAACAGCGCGCGAATTTGACCGCGCGATACGGGTCGTCTCCCAGACGCGGCAGAGCGGCTCCGTATTTGCCCAGTGGCAGAAAGCTGCGGCAATCGCTCAGGGGGACTGGCTGTGGATCGCCGAAGCCGACGACCTTTCGGAGCCGGATTTCCTTTCGGAGCTTGCCGGGCTGGTGAAGCAGCGACCCGGTCTTACAATGGCTTTCAGCGACAGCCGCGCCATAGATCGCGATGGTGTCGAAATCTATACGGACTACAAACCCTATTACCGTCATCATATCGGTCACGATCTCGATCAGGATATGGTCATGGATGGCACCAGTTTCGTGCGTAATGCGTTATCGAGCTGCAATCTTGTCATGAATGCGAGCGCCGTACTCTTCAGACGCACAGCGCTGCGCGATGCGCTCGAGACCAGTGCGCATGATTTGAAGACATTGAGAGTTGCCGGAGACTGGCGTCTGTACATCGAGCTGCTGCTCCAGCCTGGCGCCCAGATTGCCTACTGCGCCAAGCCACTCAATATCCACCGGCGCCATGAGCAGTCGGTCACGGGGTCGCTCGATCCGGCGCGCCATCTGGAAGAAATTGCCCGGGTTCACGCGCTGATAGCGCATCGCCTGGGCTCTGAAGACGATCTGCTCATGCGTCAGAGGCGTTATAGGGCCCAGATCGAAGCGCAGTTCGATATCGATCCGTCTCCACGTCGAAAACGCGCCAGGGCATCATGAGCGACTTGCCTGCGACCTTAGGCGCAACCCGTTCGGCACGCTCCCGGTTTCCCCAACGCCCGATGGAGAACTGAGGCGCGCCTCAGTTTTCGCGCAGCCTAGGCATGAGTTCGACGAAATTGCAGGGCTTGTGTCGGCTATCGAGCTGATGAACAAGAATATCGTCCCAACCATCCTTCACCGCCCCCGTCGATCCCGGCAACGCGAAGAGGAACGTTCCCTGCGCGAGGCCGCCCAGCGCACGCGACTGAATGGTGGATGTACCGATCTTCGCAAAAGACAGCATACGAAAAAGCTCGCCGAATCCCGGAATTTCCTTGTCGAGCACCCTTCGAAAGGCCTCAGGGGTCACATCCCGGCCCGTGATGCCCGTCCCACCGGTG
The DNA here is from genome assembly GCA_907164665.1 of Colias nastes. NCBI lineage: Eukaryota > Metazoa > Arthropoda > Insecta > Lepidoptera > Pieridae > Colias > Colias nastes. Next base: position 43,371 of record CAJQZM010027081.1, on the reverse strand, counting down.
GTGATTACCACATCGATGTCCTCACGCTCGATCCAGTCGCGCAGCCGCGCCTCGATCAGGTCGATGTCATCGATCACGATCTTCCTGTCGGCAAGACGATGACCGGCAGCCACGATACGCTCGGCCAGAACCGAACCGGAGCGATCCATCGACAGATCCCGCGTATCGGAAACAGTCAGAATCGCGATGGCGCAAGGCTTGAAACCGTCCTGGCTCGGGGTCTTGTCCATAGGGCTTGTCTCTCCATCTCGCTTCAATCCAGTGTAGCGCTGGCCACGCAGGCGCGCCAAGGGCGTGCGCGGGCGCAATCGAAATGCATGGATGTAAAGTATCGTCATCCCTGCCAAAAACATCCTGTTCTGGCAGGACAGTGATGAGCGCAATACGGAGGCCTGTTGCGGGTAACATGCGCCGCCGCTAGGGTGGTGCTCACATTGCGTTTTGCACCGTTCGGAAAGATGGATCGTTTCGTGTTTTCAAGTTTCCTGAACCGGCACTTCCTGCGCCGCTCGGTGCTCTGACATGAGCATAGCTCCCTCCGCGCAACGCTGGTTTGCCACGCCGCCGAAGCGCATCGCCTTTCTCGCATCGCCGACCGATATCGCGCAAAAAACCCGCCAGAAATTCATCGACTCCTATGGTGACTGCGCCATCGAAGACGCCGAAGTCGTGGTGTGCCTCGGGGGCGACGGATTCCTTCTTGAAGTACTTCACAAGGTGGCCGAGCTCGGCATTCCGGTCTACGGACTGAATTGCGGCTCCGTGGGCTTTCTGCTCAATACGATCTCGGATGAAGACCTTCTGACACGCCTCGCGCGCGCCCAGTCGTCGCAGCTGCACCCGCTGCGCATGAAGGCGACAGGACGTGATGGCACATTGCATGAAGGAATAGCCTTCAACGATGTGTTCCTGTTCCGTCAGACCCGACAGGCCGTCAAGATCAGGATCGAGGTCGATCAGCGTGTGCGTCTGCCCGAACTGATCTGCGACGGGATTATCGTCGCCACGCCAGCAGGATCGACGGCCTATAATCTCTCGGCGCATGGCCCCATCGTCCCACTCACGGCCAATCTTCTGCCGCTGACACCCATTTCTGCGTTCCGGCCGAGGCGCTGGCGCGGTGCGCTGCTGCCCTCTTCTGCGGTCGTGCGCTTTACACTGCTCGAACAGGAAAAGCGTCCGTGTGCAGCAGTTGCGGATTTCCTCGAGGTGCGCGACGTTATCGAGGCAGTTGTGCGCGAAGACAGATCGATAACGGCAACAATCCTGTTCGATCCGGATCATGGTTTATCCGAGAGAATTATCGCGGAGCAGTTTGCGGAATAACAAGAAGGCGCAGCCAATGAGCGGTCCGACACTACGTTCGAGTTTTTCTCCCTATCCGGACGATCTCGTCACGACGGCGCGCCGTCTCGATAACGGGGAAATTACCAGTCGCGCGCTCATTGAGCACTGTCTCGAAGCCCTCGAACGCTGCGAAAACGCCCGCGCCGCCTTTACCGGCGATTTCTCGGCAGACCGCGCGCGGCAGTATGCCGATGCCGCCGACCGGATCAGGGCCAAGGGCTATCAGGCCTCGCCCTGGGCCGGGTTGCCTATCTCGATAAAGGACCTGTTCGACATCAAGGGCCAGGTTACCCGTGCCGGCTCGACCCTTCTTGCCGATCGCTCCCCCGCCATTGCCGACGCAGAGGCCCTTGTGCCGCTTCGTACGGCAGGGTTCATCTTCGTAGGGCGCACCCAGATGACCGAGTTTGCCTATTCCGGGCTCGGCCTGAACCCTCACGGTCCCCAGCCATGGAACAGTCTGATCGAAGAGGCAAAGGCCATTCCGGGTGGCTCGACCTCCGGCGGGGCGATCTCGGTAGCGACAGGGAGCGCTCTGGCCGCCATCGGATCGGATACGGGCGGCTCCTGTCGTATCCCCGCCGCCATGAATGCGCTGACAGGCTTCAAACCGACCGCTGCCCGGATCAGCCGCAAGGGCATGATTCCCCTTTCGCCCAGCTTCGACAGCGTGGGCAGTATCGCGCAGAGCGTCACCGATTGCGCCCTGCTCGATCACCTCATGTCGGGCGAGACCGACCGCTGGGAGGCACCGGAAGCGGCTGAAGGAACGATCAGGCTGCTGTTACCCACATCCTTCGTCCGCAACGATGCCGACTCACAGGTGCTTGCGGTATTCGAAACGGTCATGCGTCACCTGGACAAGGACGGCATTGAAATCGTCCGTCAGCCCTTGCCCATCCTGCAGGATATCGCAGACCTCAATATTCAGGCCCAGATCGTGGCGGCTGAGGCATTCCACTATTTCCACGACGAGCTTTTGCACCATAGCGACCAGTTCGATCCACGCGTACGCGAGCGCATTGCCTCAGGCGACAGGACGAGCGTGCAGGCCCTGCGCCAGCTCCATATCGAGCGGCAGAAGCTCTGCGCCCGCTTCACGAGTGAGATGACCGGGTTCGATGCCATGATCTGTCCGACCAGCCCGATCCTGCCCCCACCCATAGAGGCCTGTCTCGATCCGGACTCCTATGGGCGTTTCAACCGTCTCGTTCTGCGCAATCCTTCCCTGGCCAATCTGCTCGATGGCTGTTCGTTCAGCCTGCCACTGAACTGGAAAGGTTTTGCTGCGGGTATCATGCTCACAGCATGCAACGGGCGGGATCGGGCGTTGCAACGCATCGCCAGGCGCTGCGAGAACAGGTTGAAAGCCTGAAAAGACCCCACCCCCGCCTGAAGATCACACCTGAATGAATGCCGCGTGTCACCAGAGCGTTATTTGAGGCGGTTTTCCCACTTCGCTATGCCACTCAGGGCATAGCATGGCCGTGTGCGACGCACGCGCGTTTCGTCAAGACCATGCGCGCTCGATAAGGCGGCGTGATGAGTGATTTCGATAGCAACGAGCCCGGCAGATCGGGGATCGCCGGACAGGCAACGACCGCAGACGCGGATTTTCCAGCCCGACATCTGCCATTTCTTACGATCGCGCTTCTGCTTTCCTATATGGCAGTCGCCATGCCTCTGGCGGTTATCCCGCCTTTCGTGACATCCTGGCCCGGCTACGGAAACGCCCTTGCCGGTATCGCCGTGGGCTGCGCGTTCGTCTCGACAATCCTCACGCGTACACTCGCCGGAGGCTTTGCCGACCGCCGCGGGGGGCGGGCTTCCATGCGGCTCGGGCTTTGTCTGTACATTGCGGCAAGCCTGATCTGCCTCGTTTCAGGACTGTCTGCCCTGCCGAAACCGCTATCGCTCTCCCTGCTCATCGCCGGTCGATTGCTGCTCGGTGTCGGCGAGAGCTATACGCTTGTCGGCATGCATGGCTGGGGCATCGGGCTCATGGGGCCCAAAGGGGCCGGGAAAGTGCTGACATGGACCGGCGCTGCCATGTATGGGGCGTTCGCCTTCGGTGGCCCCCTCGGCCTCGAACTCTATCACCTTGCCGGTTTCGTGCCGCTCATGGGGCTTTGCGTTGCGCTTCCCTGCATAGGGCTCGCAATCGTACAGCCTGTACCATCGGCCCCCGTTCTGTCGGGCGAGCGCGAATCCTTCTGGCCCGTGCTGGGCACCATACGCCCATATGGAAGCGTCGTCGCCTTGCAGGGCGTTGGATTCGCCGTGCTGGGCGCTTTTCTTTCTGTCTATTTTCTGCATGAACACTGGCGTTTCGGCAGTCTCGGCCTGACCTGCTTTGGCCTGGCCTTTGTCGCGGGACGCCTGTTTTGCGCCCACTTGCCCGATCGTATGGGCGGATTGCGTGTGGCTCTGATTTCGCTATGCATCGAAGCACTGGGACAAGGCTGCATCGCTTTCGCACCCTCACCACTCATCGCACTGGCCGGGGCGGTATTCACCGGGGCTGGCTGTTCCCTGATCTATCCCTCAATGGGCGTCGAAGTGGTTAGGCGTGTGTCGGGCCCGATGCGTGCAACGGCGCTGGGAGGCTTCGCCGCGTTTCAGGACCTGTCTTACGCTGTGAGCGGTCCTGTCGCAGGCATCGTGTCCGACTGTCTCGGCTACAAGGCTATTTTCCTGATGGGCGCACTCTGCGCCCTTGTCGGGGTGGTACTGGTGCTCAGACTGCAAAAAGCTGAGTCGACGCCGCGTTAAACGCCCTGCTCGATATGGAACCGGGCCAGATCGAGCCCTTCGAACAGATATTGAGCAGGCATCTCCCTGACGACCGGACGCTGCGGCGTAGCACCCAGCACGCGTACATGCTCTGGCCTCACCGGCATTGCATCGGCATGCGCTGCCTCTCGCTCACCCGTTCCAGCAGGCGACGGATCATCCGAATGGATCGAGGCGATATCGCCCCTCGGGCTCCCGCCGGACTGGGCATCCTCAACCGACGGGGCGATCTCCTCGGGCTGGACCACGTCAACAGAGGGAGCCGTTTCGGCCTCAGGCAGAAACGCAAGAAATCCTCTGGCGTCGTCGATATTCAGCACGCTCGGTCTTTCGCCACGCGCACGCTGAACGATCCAGCCTGAAAAGGCAGGCAACAGAACGGCGCTGGCTTCTTCCTCACTGCGCCCGATCTGTGCGTTCAGCAGATCCGTGAGATCGGCAATATCGGCCTCGGCAATGCGGCGCGGCGCGTTATCCGTATCGCGTTTGACGATCCAGCCATCAACATGGCGTGCAATCTTCTCCCTCAGCACCGGGTATTCCTCCTTCTTTTGCGGCTTACCTAACAGATAAACCCGCAAGCGCCCAGTTAAAGCGTTCGGTCAAAGCGCTCAGTTAACGCACCCGCAAAACGCATTCATCGAGGCCTCGAACAAGCGCACCATAAAAAACGGGGCAGCCTCGTGCTTCGATGAGACAGCGACAACACAATCGCAAGCCGCCCCCTGCAAAATCCTTGTGATAGACGCAGTGATATGAGAACTGCTCTCACATCCGGTTTTACGCCGCCTGCCACAAATCATTGGATCCTGATCGTGCCGTCCCTGCCGCCCGTCCCGTTCACTGTTTTCAGACGCCTCGATCTACTGACCGGTGTTTCGGGTCTATATCTGTTTGTGGCAGCGGGCATACCGGTCGTTTCCGGGGTCGCGCTGGGCGCGCCAGAGAAAAAAGGAAGCGGTGCGCATGCGACAGGTGCAAGCAAAACCGGCGGCGCAGAACGCATTACGGTCAGGGCGTCGGAACCCGAGAAGCGCGATGCCGAACGTGGGGGCGGCCTGATCCATCCCCAGCATGGCAGCCGTGCCGTCAGCACGGTCGATAGTGCGTTCATCGCCAGGCAGGCGCCCATATCGAGCGCCTATCAGCTTGTATCGCTTCTCCCCGGGGCCAATGTCGCCTCATCCGATGCCATGGGTCTCTCACCTCAGACCACCATTTCGGTACGCGGGCTCAACACCGATGCAATCGGCTATGTGCTCGAAGGCATGCCGCTCAATGATCTCGCATTCTATTCTGGCTATCCCAGCCAGTTCGCCGACAGCGAAAACTATCGCGAGATCAGTCTGGCACAAGGCGAGGCCGATCTGGACAGCCCCGTACTCAACGCTGCAGGCGGACTGATGAGCCTGAGTTTTCGTGATCCTGCGCATAAACGTGGCGGCATGGTTTCAGCGTCCTACGGCTCCTACCAGACCAACAGGGAATTTGTGCGCCTCGATACAGGCGATATCGGCACAACGGGATTACGGGGCTTTGTTTCCTACTCCCACACAAGCGCACAGAACTGGCGTGGGCCGGGTGCCGATGCCCGTCACCATATCGATTTCAAACTTCTGCGCGATATGGGCGAACGCTCCCATATCGGTCTTCTGGGCAGCTTCAACAGCACCGTGACAAGTTACTATCCGCAGGTCTCGAAAGATGCCTTCAAGCTTTACGGTGTCTCCTCGGCCAATGCCCTGGCAGGCCATTACGATGCCTCGGATCAGGAGAACGCAGCATCCTATTATCGCTTGTGGCGGGCCCCTGAGCGTACGCTTTATATGGGCGCACCCATCGTGCTCGGGCTGTCCGACCATCTGACGCTTCGTGCCACACCGTATGCACAGGGGGCCTACGGCAATGTGCCGGGTGGATCGACACTCCCATCATCCGGTCTCTATGCGGGCACCAGTGCACTTCCCGATATGCTCGATCTGCCCGGCACCTCCGATGGCCAGTCCGTCGTGCGTGCCAATTATACCCAGCGCAGCTATCGCTCCGGTTTTACCTCAGAGCTGGCCTGGAGACAGGGCTGGAACGAACTGATTGCAGGATACTGGTTCGATTACGGCGACGATCACGAGCTGGAATCCTTTTCGCCCGTGAATGGAGACGGGGCCTCTCCGAATATATGGGGCAGCGGCAACGCAAATTTCGTTCGTCTGTCGAATGGGCAGATCTATCTGGCTGGCAACACCCACACGATCAGTATGGCCAATGCGCTTTTCGTCGGAGACAGAATGCACTTTCTGGCCGACCGCCTGCTGATCGAACTCGGCTTCAAGGAAGTCATGGTCAGTCGCACCGGCACGAATTCGGTTCCGGGTCCTCAGTACCGTGTCGGAAGCAATAGCGCCGTTCCCCTGCCCCGGCTCGGTCTGCGTTTGCAGATCACGCCGAGACATCAGCTCTTTCTCAATGCCACCACCAATTTTCGCGCACCGGCTTTCACGGCGCTTTACAATGTCTACGACCCGACAAGCGGTGAAACGAGCGCAACCGGATCTGGCGCGGTGCGAAACGAATATTCGATCTCCGGGAGCTGGGTTATCGTTATACGGGCCCTCTGCTGACCGGCAGCCTGACCTTCTTCAATTACAATTTCACCAATCGTCAGATACAGACCCAGATCCTGATCAACAACACGCCCATACAATCGACCATGAATGCCGGCGGCCAGACGTCGCGCGGTATCGATGTCGAGCTTGGCCTTCGACCATGGCATCATTTCGCCCCCTATCTCTCGGGCGAATATCTCCACGCCACGATCGATAACGATATTGCCAGCAGCGGCGATCTCCTGCCCACGGCGGGCAAAACCGCAGTGCGTAGCCCGCACCTGCAGGCCTCGGCAGGACTGACCTACGATGACGGGCGTTTCTTCGGATTTGCCGCCATCCAGTATACCGGCCGTCAATATGCAACATTCATGAATGACGAGCGGATCGGCGATCATACGACGGGCAATCTGGCGCTCGGCTACCGTTTCGCGGACAAGGGGCGCATGAAGGCACCGACGCTGCGTCTCAACTTCATCAACATCACCAACGAGCATTATCTTTCGGGTATTGCCGACCCGACACTGAATGCGCGCGCCACGACAGGGCGGTACGGCACAGCAATCGCCGGATCGTCTCCCGATTATTATATCGGTGGCGGCTTCTCCGCTCTGGCCACAGCCTCGACCGGTTTCTGATGACGCAGAAGCCACCAGAAGCCGCGCCGACGGAGGAGGCAACGCCCGGCCAGTTCGGATTATGGGGCAAGGAAGAAAAACGCGACTGGCCGCTCATCGCCAGCGGAGAAGCCCGCGATGCCCTTACGGCATTCGGGATTCCGGTCGATGCCCACATAGACTGGCATAGTGCACGCCCTTTTTCCGCCGTTGCGCGCCTTTCGACCGAAGACGGGCAGATACGTTTTCTCAAACGCCATCACCGGGCGCTACGCAATGCCGACGCCCTTGAGGAAGAGCACCGTTTCATCGCTCATCTTGCGAGCAGAGGGCTCCAGGTTGCCCTCCCTCTTTCCACGCAGAGCGGTCGAACGACATTCAGCCGGGACGCGTGGTGTTACGAGTGCTTTCCCTGTCTCGATGGGGAGGATCTCTATCGAGACACGATGTCATGGGAGCCTTACCGCTCATCTTCCGACGCATGTGAGGCCGGGCGCGCACTGGCTGTCTTTCATGACGCCTCCGCGGGATGGATGGCGCCCTCCCGGGCGGAGAGCCCGCTCGTTTCGTCCCTGTGTCCGTTCCTGCATCCTGAAGGGCCTGCCGAAGGGCTGCGCGAATGGATCGAGCAGCAGCCCGCCCTCAGCAAGGCCATCACACGACATGTAGGGATTAGACAGCTGTTGGCGCTCGTAACGCCCCTGCTCGATAAAGCCCGCCCCTGGTTGGCCGATGCGACACCCCATTGGGGACATGGCGACTGGCACGGCTCCAATCTCGTCTGGCGTCACGAACAGGGTATTGATGTCGTTCAGGCGCAGTTCGACTTCAGTATGGCGGATCGTACCAGTCGACATTTCGATATCGCTGTCGCGCTGGAGCGCAGCATGATCGACTGGCTGCACCCGACAAACCCTTCCGATCGCACCGCTCCCATCTCACCAGGCCGGGTGGATCGGTCTGCGGAGTATGAAGTGCAGCACCTGCATATCGATGCGTTCCTGCGCGGCTATGGTTCTGCCTATCCTCTGACGCAGGCAGACCATGCCGCAATCGCTGCCATGCTGCCCCTGGCGCATATGACCTTCGCGTGCTCCGAGATCTGGTATTACGACACGCTCGTCAACGCACCGGCGCTCGCTGACACCACATGGCAAACCTATCTGCAGGATCACAGTCTGTGGTTCATGCATGGTCGCGGTGCGGCGCTTTGTGCGTCGATCGCCTCAGGCGGGGGAGCAGAAATCTGAATGTCCCTGCTCGAAATCCTTGCCGTCCTCGTCACCGTGGCGGGCATTGGCCTTACCGCGCTCAGGCGCGTTGCAGGCTGGCCGATCTCTCTTGCTGCGTCGCTTCTGTATCTTCTCGTCTTCGCACAGGCCCACCTCTGGGCTGACTCAGCGCTCCAGATCGTATTCTGCCTGTTTCTGCTCAAAGGCTGGATAGACTGGTCTCGTGCGCCCAGATCCGAGACTGCCGTCATCGTGCAGGAAGCGAATGGTTATCTTCTGCTTCGTGACGGCGCTTTGGCTGTGCCATGCGGCCTTGCGCTCGGCGCGGCCCTGGAGCGCTGGACGAACGACCCTGCCCCTTATACCGACGCGGCACTCAGCGTCGCCAGCATCGTCGGACAGCTCTGGACTGCCCGACGCTATATGGCCTGCTGGCCGCTCTGGATCGCAATCGACAGCGCCTATGTTGTGCTCTTCATGATACGCGAAATGGAACCGAGCGCCGCTCTCTACGCCGTACTTGTCCTGCTTGCCGCATATGGCTGGTCCAGCTGGCACAGGGCCAGCCGGACACCAGCCCGTCGCTCAGGCACACGTTCAGGCACATAGGCCGCCATCGACGGTCAGTGTGGTACCGTTGACATATCCGGCAGCTTCGCTGGCGAGATAGGACACCGCCGCAGCGATATCCGAGGTTTCCCCGAATGCCCCATTGGCCACGAAAGCGGTCAGCGTATCGGCATGGTCGCCATTCTTGGGGTTGAGCTCCGTATCGATCGGCCCCGGCTGAACCACGTTTGCCGTAATGCCTCTCGGTCCCACATCGCGCGCAACGCCTCGTGCAAAACCGATCAGTGCCGCCTTGGTCGCCGAATAAACGGATACGCCGGGAAGCGGTGCGCGTTCACCAAAAGCAGAGCCCATATAGATCAGACGGCCCCCTTTCGACATATGCGGCACAGCGGCTGCAGTTTCGATCATCACGGCCCGCAAATTCAGGGCAAGCGTGGAATCGATCTCGTCATCGCTCATATGATCGATGGTTCCATAGGGATATCGACCGGCATTGCAGACCAGCACATCGATCCGGCCGAAAGCTTCAATGACCGCCTCGATGGCACAACGGTTATCGGCCATCCTGGCACCGTCGGCACGGATCACCAGAGCACGTCGTCCCTTCGCCTCGATCGCATCTTTCGTCTCGATTGCGCGCTGCTCGTTGCTTGCATAGGTCAGGGCCACGTCGAACCCGTCCTGCGCCAGAGACAGACAGATTGCAGCGCCGATACCCCGGCTGCCGCCGGTCACAAGGGCAATTCTCGATGTCATCATGCTTCTCCCGATTACAGGGGCGAGACTGCCTCAATCGCGTTTGCGATCCAACCCTCGATTAGCCCTGCCTTGCCGGCGCGCTCCGGTCCACGCCCCGCCCGCAACGCAAAACGCGAGTGTGACAGAGTCAGCGTTCGACAGGACACGAGTAAGGCAGTCACACGGCTTGCATCCCGATACCTATCGCCTTACGAGCTGAACGCCAGTTTACCGGCATCGCGAAAGGCAGGGCCAAAGTGCTCAAGAAACGGATCTTCTATCCTCGCGCTCAGAGACAGTTGATCTCGCAGTTCCTGCGTTTCGGGATCATCGGCGCACTGGGGCTGGTCTGGGATATCCTGATCGTGTTCCTGCTCCGCCCTGAGCTCGGCCTGACCGCAGCGACGCTGATTTCCTACTTTCTGGTGGCGAGTCTGAACTGGCTTCTCAATCAGCTCTGGACTTTTCGTAGCGTTGCCCATCGCGATCACCCCATTCTGCAATGGCTCCGTTTCCTGATGGCCAACAGTTTCGGGTTTCTGCTCAATCGCGGAACGGTCTACGCGCTTTGCTTTACCGTTCCGTTCTGCTCGCGCCATGTGGCCCTGCCGCTGGCCGCCGGATCGCTGATGGGGCTGATGGCCAACTTCAATCTGTCACGCAAGCTTGTCTTTCGTGCCAAAGTGCCCGAAACGCCAATCGAACTGGCGCAGATGGCCGTCGATCTGAACGTCGATCCGGCCGACCGCGATCTGGAATCCTGAACCGGCACGCGCAAAACATTTCCTTTGCGGTCTCTTTGCTCTACTGGAGATGCCATCTTCACGCCGCAATCGGGATTTTCTGCTCGCGCCATGACCACACCGATCCACAACACCACCACCAATGAGTTGCGCAGCGCGTTTCTGAAGTATTTCGGAGACCATGGCCACAAGATCGTTCCCTCTGCACCTCTGGTGCCGCAGAACGACCCGACGCTGCTTTTTACCAATGCTGGCATGGTGCCGTTCAAGAACGTGTTCACCGGGCAGGAAACACGCCCCTATACCCGCGCAACGACCGCGCAGAAGGTGGTACGCGCTGGCGGCAAGCATAACGATCTGGACAATGTGGGCTATACGGCCCGTCACCTGACCTTTTTCGAAATGCTCGGCAATTTCTCTTTTGGCGATTACTTCAAGGCAGAAGCAATCGAGTTCGCCTGGACCCTTCTGACCAAGGGCTACGGTCTGCCCAAGGAAAAGCTGCTCGCTACGGTCTATGCCGAGGATGAGGAGGCTGCCGGTCTGTGGCGCAAGATCGCGGGCCTGCCGGAAGAAAAAATCATCCGCATTCCGACTGCCGACAATTTCTGGCGTATGGGCGATACCGGCCCCTGCGGTCCGTGCTCTGAAATCTTCTTCGATCATGGTCCCGATGTCTGGGGCGGCCCTCCCGGCTCGCCGGATGAGGACGGTGATCGCTTTGTCGAGATCTGGAATCTCGTTTTCATGCAGTATCTCGAAGGACCGCCGGGCACACGTGCGCCGTTGCCGCGCCCCTCGATCGATACCGGCATGGGTCTCGAACGCTTTGCCGCTGTCATGCAGGGCAAGCGCGATGTGTATGACACAGACGTTCTGCGCAGCCTCGTCGAGGCCACGGCCAATGCACTGAGCACCGATCCGGATGGGCCGCTGCGCGCCAGCCATCGTGTCGTGGCAGATCATCTGCGTTCGACGGCCTTCCTGATTGCCGATGGCGTCATGCCGTCGAAGGACGGACGCGGCTATGTGCTGCGCCGTATCATGCGTCGCGCCATGCGTCACCTGCAGCGCCTGGGGGCGACAGAACCGGTCTTCTATCGCCTGCTCCCGGCCCTGATCCGCCAGATGGGCTCCGCCTATCCGGAGCTCGTGCAGCATCAGTCGCTTATCGCAGAGACCATGAAGGGTGAGGAAGAACGTTTCACCGCCCTGCTCGAGCGCGGCATGTCACTGCTTGAGGATGAAACAGCACGCGTGGCCGAAGGCGGCGCGCTGCCGGGCGATGTGGCCTTCAAGCTTTACGACACGTTCGGCTTCCCGCTCGATCTGACGCAGGATGCGTTGCGCGAACAGGGACGCACCGTCGACGTAGCCGGTTTCGAGGCCGCCATGGCCGAGCAGCGCACCCGTGCGCGCGCTGCCTGGGTCGGCTCCGGCGATGCTGCTGCAGAAACCATCTGGTTCGACGCACGCGAGCGTTTCGGCGCCTCCGAATTTCTCGGATACAATGCCGAAAAGGCCGATGCGGAGATCGTGCTGGTTTCCAAGGGTGGCACCGAAAGCGAGAACGCCTCGGTCGGCGATGAAGTCGCCATTCTGTTGAACCAGACGCCCTTCTACGGTGAGAGTGGCGGTCAGGTGGGCGATCATGGCGTCCTGGTGGGCGAGAACCTGCGTATCGACATCACCGATACCCAAAAGCGCAATGGCGATCTGCTCGTGCATTACGGTCGTGTCGTCGAGGGCGTCGTGCGCCCCGGCATGTCGGTTACCGCAGAAATCGACCACGCCCGTCGTCAGGCCGTACGCGGCCATCACTCCGCCACGCATCTGCTTCACGAGGCCCTGCGTCGCCAGCTTGGCGACCATGTGGCTCAGAAAGGCAGCCTGAATGCGCCGGAACGGCTTCGTTTCGACGTCTCGCAGCCTCGCCCCATCACGGCAGAGGAACTGGCGCAGGTCGAACGCGAGGTGAATGCCCGTATTCGCGAAAACAGTGCGGTCGAAACACGCATCATGACGCCTGAAACCGCCGTCGCTGAAGGCGCCATGGCGCTGTTCGGCGAGAAATACGGTGATGAAGTGCGCGTGGTCTCGATGGGGCTGGGCGATGACACGCGCGGCGCCTACTCCATCGAGCTTTGCGGCGGCACGCATGTCGGCCGCACAGGCGAGATCGGGCCATTCCGCATCGTTTCGGAAAGCGGCGTTTCGGCTGGTGTGCGCCGTATCGAAGCGGTTTGCGGCATCGCTGCCGACCGCCTCGCCATCGAGGCCGAAGAACGCCTTCGCCGCATGGCCGACCTGCTCAAGGCCACCGTGGCGGAAGCCCCGGATCGCCTCGCAGCTCTGGTCGAAGAGCGTCGTGCCCTTGAGCGTCAGGTGTCTGAGCTACAGAAACGCCTGGCGACGGGACAGGCCGATTCAGCGAGCGAGACGATCAATGGCGTCACCTTCGTGCCGCGCGATCTGGGCGATGTCGCCCCGCGTGAGCTCAAGAACATGGCCGAGGCCATTACCAAGCAGATCGGGAGCGGCATCGTCGCTCTGATTTCCACCGCTGAAGGCAAGGGCAGCGTCGTGGTGGCCGTCACCAAGGATCTGAACGAGCGCTTCAACGCGGTCGACCTTGTGCGTCTGGCCTCTGCCGAGATGGGCGGCAAGGGCGGCGGCGGTCGTCCGGATATGGCGCAGGCCGGCGGCCCGCAGCCAAACAGCGAAGCCGTATTCGAGTCACTCAGAAAAACGATTTCTGTCTGATTGTTCATGACAAAGGGTGAACCATGCCGTTAGGGCATGGACACCTAATCAAAACCACGGCATCGAAGTCATCTGAGTTCCAGGTGTGGCGTAAAACTCACAGCAAGCCACGCCCCTTTTTCAGATGAGGTCACGATGAAAAGTGAAATCGAAAAGAGCCTGATTGCCCTCCTCAAGGGCGTCCAGCATTTCGACGACGAGGTTTACGAGGAGCATCGCGAGCTCTTCGAGAGCCTTGCCGAGGGCCAATCGCCCTCCACCCTGTTCATCACCTGCTCTGACAGTCGCATCAATCCAAGCATGATCACCCAGACATCACCGGGCGATCTTTTTATTGTGCGCAATGTCGGCAATATCGTTCCCCCGCATGGCGAGATGCTCGGTGCCGTTTCATCGGCGATCGAATACGCGGTGCTGGTGCTCAAGGTGAAGCATATCGTTGTCTGCGGCCACTCCAATTGCGGTGCCATGGGCGCATTGTGCGATCTGAACAATCCCAAATTCGACACCATGCCCACGGTGCAACGCTGGCTGCGTAATGCCGAAGCGGCGCGTGCCGCTCTTGGCCCGCTCAAGGCCGAAGACATGGGGCCGGAGACCGTCAAGGAGCTGGCTCAGCAGAACGTACTGCTGCAGCTCGCCCATCTGCGCACGCATCCGGCCGTGGTCGGCGCTCTGGCAGCAGGCGAAATCGCACTTCAGGGCTGGTTCTACGATATCGGCAGCGGCCAAGTCGTGGTGCTCGACGAGCAGACACGCAAAGAGCGTACCGTACGCGACGTTCTTGTCGATCTCGGCGTCAAGGTCTGACCGTCTCGCCCTTCTGCTTCTGCTCGCCCGGATTTTCTGTCCGGCAGCAGAAGCGGATACGATTAAGCTTGCGAGCTGGAATCTGGACTGGCTGACACTGCTTCCCCGATCCAGCCCCCTGCTTCCTTCCGCCATCCCATATCGACAGGATGCCGACTGGAACGCACTCGCGCTCACAGCGTCTCACCTCGACGCCGATATCGTCGCCGTGCAGGAAGTCACTGACGAAGCCGCATTACGACGCCTGTTTCCAGCGCCCCGCTATCGTCTTGTGATGAGTCATGCCCCTATCGCGCAGAATGTGGGTCTGGTGTTGCGCGCGCCCTGGATTGTCACAGCTCATGCGACGCTCGATGCGTTCGACCGCTCTGCAACGCATGGGGGTCATCCGTTGCGCCCGGGGCTCGATGTCACGATTTCCAACGGTCAGGAAACCCTGCGTCTACTCGTTGTCCACCTCAAATCCGGCTGCTGGGAACGCTCCTGGAATGAGAAGGATCACTCCTGCCCCATTCTCCGTGAGCAGATCGACCTGATCGCAGACTGGATGACCGAACGCGATGACGAAGGCGAGGCGTATAGCGTGCTCGGTGACTTCAATCGCCGTTTCACGCCCCAGGATCCCTATTATCTCCAGATGACGCAGGGCATGAACGTCACACTCGTTACCGCCGGTCTGTCGAGCCCCTGCGAAGGCGGGACCTATTTCATCGATCATATCGTGCTCGGTGGTGCAGCGCGTAACTGGCTCATTCCCGACAGTCTGCGTGTCAGAACCTATCGGGAGTTCGATCCGGCACGACTGCTTTCCGACCACTGCCCGGTTTCAGTCAGGCTCAACATGCCCGACCGTGTGTCCTCAACACATGAATGACAGGCCGTGACTTATCCTGCGGAGGTGAATGTCACGGGTAAAAGCGCATGCACGAGGCAGCGGGCCTCGGTTAGGCAACCTGTGGCAGAAAGCGTAAACGGACGACTTGGATTGCCATAGGCACGCGCATTGAGCGCCACACCGTCAGACGTAAAAATCTCGATCACCGACCCATCGACATAGATATCGATGGTCATTTCCCCAGTCCCATACAGGGGAGCACTATCTTCATTGCAGGAGAGACCGGCCTGCGCGTTATCGGGATCCAGAGATAGATGAAGGTATTGATCGGTATGGGCGAAAACCATACCGCCCTTCGCGTTTGGCGTAACGGTAAGACGTATGCGCACCTGCGGGCCGTCGATACTGATCGCTGTGGAAAGCGTGCCAGCGTAAAGCTCCTCGCCGATCAGCGCATCCATTGCCGGATGAAGACGGGTATGAACACGGCCATCGGCATCCGCCGTGAGCACGCGTGGATAAGACATAACCCCGCTCCAGCCGCGCATGGCCGCCTCTCCTGCCTGCCACGGCTTTTCCGGCAACCAGCCGAAGATCGTGCGGCGGTTCTGGGCGTCTGCGAAACTGCGTGCGGCGTAAAATCCACCATGGCCCAGAATATCGTGGCGACGGGGTGAGAAATGCCCCTTCTCATACTCTCCCGTAAGGACATGTACGGTCGCGTTGATCGAAAAGATCAGTGCATGACAGGTCCCGAGATCGAAGAAGTCTGGGCATTCCAGAACATCATCCCCACCATGCAAATCGGAAGGGCCATAAAAAACGGTCCTGAAAACCCAGTTTGCCAGATCGCTGCTCTCATACCGGAAGATAACGCCGCCAACGCCATCGATCCGGCTTCCAACGATCATGACCCAGATATCGCCTTCCTTCCACAGTTTGGGATCACGAAAACCGCCGATACGCAGATGATCGGGCCCTGCGGCGAGGAGAGGTTGCTGATTCTGATGCCAGTGCTTCATGGCCCGGTTCGACGTGGCGAAACACTGTATCTGCGCAAGCGCCCGACCGAAGCGGAAACCGGTATAGACGGCCACCGCCCTGTCGCCATCGACCACAACATCGCCTGTAAATACGCCGTCGCGGTCCGGCCCGTCATGCTGGGGTGACAATGCGACCGGCTGGTGGGTCCAGTTCACCAGGTCAGGGCTTGTTGCGTGCCCCCAGTGCAGATTGTCCCAGATCGCCGCCTCCGGGTTCCACTGATAGAAAAGATGGTAGACCCCATCGACGAAAATCGGCCCGCAAGGGTCGTTCATCCAGCCTCGTGGCGCGAGGAAATGGGTGATCGGCCGGAAAGGATCGGTCGCCATCATGTGATCGGGCGGGAGACGTTGCGCAGCGAGTGCATCGGGCATCGCCCGGATGACGACCCCGCCCAGAATGGAACCAAGGAAAAGCCGTCTCGACAGCATTATCATACGATCCGGATTGCCTCGTTTACGATGCTCAATACAGGAGACGGCTCTGACTGGACCGGCATCTTTATTCACTGTATTTTTCCTTGTCCGATCATATGGCAAACGACAGCTCCGGATACTGGATTTCGCAAAAAGAGACGACATGATGCCACAAAAGACTTCTCCTCAGGCGTGGCGCATCCGGGCTTTGTGCGCAATCGTGCTCCTCGCAGGCTTCGGTACCTGGCTTTCGGGGCGATCCTGTAGCAACGCGGAAGGCCTGCGCAAGCTCCCCCTCCACGCGGAACTGACCAAAAAGACAACGTCTTTCCAGATCAAGAATCTCTATGCGTTCAAATTGCCGGACGACCTGCCGAGAGATGTGAACTTCAGGGGACTTGCTGGCTCACTCTCGACGACCACCCAGCCAAACCCGGCACTGCACGGCGCCGTCAATTCCGAAACATTATTCGGTGTCGCCTATACCACCCAAGGCAATTGCCCCGTCTCCGGGCAGGATATCGGCAGCTATGCAGAAATCTATTCCCGGTTCCCGAGTCAGGGTCTGGCCGGACTGATTCTGAAACAGGCCAAACCGGGTACCGAAACTTTCCCGGTGGCGCTCCTCCTGCCCGAGCGTCTGCCAATCCATATGAAACCGGGGGGCTGTATCTTCCTCAGTTTCGACGGCACGGATTTTGCCGGACTGCCGTATACGATGCGCAGCGATCTCACGCTTCTGTACGATACAGGGCCGCCGCAATGGCCATCACAAACCTATAGCGGGCTGGATTCGGAATTCATCGTCTCTCCGAGCACCGCCCATGGTCCTGTGCTGAACGCCTACGCTGTCCTTCCTGTTTCGGAAAAAGGCCCTGTTCATCCCGGTAAACTCATAAGCCTGTACGGCAATGTTTCGGCAACAGCCTCTCCCGATTTTGCGAAGATACCGCTCGAGAGAGGAAGGTGGAGCGTACGCGACATCGTCTCGGTCTACCGGAACGGCAGCTGTCAGCGCGCATTCCCAAACCACTCGCCCAACAAGTTCTTCTGGAATGATCGCAGCGGTGCGGGCGATCAACCCAATCCGACCTTTGCACTCAAACCCGATGCCGCCAGACTTCTGGACATTTCCCTCGACGGTAACGGGCTCGATTCAGTGATGAAGCAGGCAAATGCCATCGAAGCCGTACCGGCTGACGTCCAGGAAGGCGATTGCGTCGTCGTCGCCATACTACCCAACTCGAATAATGCTGCGATTAACGGGGCGGTGAACGTAGAGATACAAATAAAAGTCGTCTCGACGCCCTGATTTCAAAAGTCTGACATCTTTGAATCCTGATGAACGGATAAGGTTAGGCTTAAGAGCGCCGGCGATAAGGGTGTCGAAGCTGGCGCCTCCATAGCGACCATCGCCACGATGGATCGGTATGAAATTCACTATAAATAATACTCTGTTTCTTGCAGAGTATTATTTATAGTGAATTTCATACCGATCCATCGTGGCGATCTTGCATGAACTGTTTGACGGGTGCTTTAAACGACGGTGTCAGAGACAGTTTTCTCCCGCAAGCCACTAGAGGGTTTCCCGGCGCTGATGCGGTTACGTTGAAAAAGGGTTAGCATCATGAACGGGATTATCGGCGAAGCAGTGGTCACATCGAGTTCCCGCACGAATCCGCACGAACCAGCTGGATTCAGAACGGAAAGTGAGTGGTTTCCCTGGTGGCAACTGGCGCTCCCGGAAACAGCGAACATCGATGGTTTCACGCTGGAAGGTTTGCACGTCGATGAACGTCAGCCGCCGGTATTCTCCGTTCTTGCCTCGATGGACGAGCAGAACTGGGTCCCGTTATGGACACAGGCCTTGCATGAGCCATCCGATCCTCACCATTTTTCTGTCACGTTTACATCTCCTGTCGCCGCCCGATATGTACGTATCAGGGCAGACTCCAACGGTGTCCTCGGATTTGACAATGTATCGATCGAGACAAGCCCCTATTCCTCAGATGTACCGACTGCACAGGATATACTGACGCAGGCACGTGTGCAGGCTGAAAGCTGCTGTGTCGTTTTCTCTACGCTGTTCAACGAAAGCGATGCATTTCTCGCGCGATATATCGACAATTTCCTCGCCTATACACCGCAGACAGTATGTCTGGCCCTCAACTTTCCCGCAGGGCGTGATATCCCGCGGACACTCTCCGGGATCAGTCCACGCGTCCATATTTTCAATGGTTCGATCAAGCGTGAGAAATGGGGCCATACGCTTCTCATGGGCCATATCGAGTCATTCGAGGAGGCGCGTACCGTTTTTCCTGAATTCCGGTATTTTGCGACGATGGCTTCGAACGGACTTCTGGTCAGGGAATTCGATCTCGCAGCCGCTTTGATGCAACTGCCCCTTGCATCCCGTGTGCCAGTTGCATGCGAACGCGCCTATGAACTCGATCAGAGCACCGATCCGGCCGATCCGACCTATCACGGCACTTGGATGTGGCATCATCTGAGAAACAGTGCCGGCTTGGGTGATTACCTCAAAACTGAGCTGCGGCTTGATCAGGTCTCGGTTACCCAGATCGAGGGTCTGTTTGCACGACGCGAAGACTGGGAACTGCTGCAGGAAAGACGAGGCCTCATCGAGGGGCTGTCGCGATATCTTTCGTTCGATAATTTCATGGCATTGGAAGAACTGCTTCCCACATCGATATTTAATCGTTTCGGCAGCGGCAGGTACACGCATATCTGCCGTGTTCTGTGGTCGGGGACGAGAGAAACTACCGTCGACGATCTGCTCGAAATGGTACCCGCACTACCCGAGCATTTCTGCTCCTTGAAGTGGTTCGACCGCTCGCCCGTCGCTCAATCTACCCTCGCCGTGACCACTGACTGGGGCCGGGCGCTGCTCGCCAAAGCCCAGGACCGTCAGATGACTCTTGACCGTTTTCAGGAAACAACTCTCGCAACGAAGCTCATAGAAAGAATGCACGGTCGAGAGCGTTTCGGCCCTCTGACCAACCGCTGGTGGAACCGGGACAGCGAGGGGCGGAATGGCTTTCGCTGGACGACGCGCGAAACTCCATGCGAGCGGCAACAGATTCGCATCGGCGTCCCTCAGGCGGCTCTGCCCGATCAATCACCAGCCTTCCTGTTCATGGAAGCCACGGGTCAGCGCGTCTCTCTTGCTGTTTCCTTGCAGGAGGATGAGACAGACACTGTTCTACGTATGTCATGCAGTGCACTTTCAGGCGATGGAGGTCCTGTTTCCGGGGTTCACCTTCAAGGCTATCTCTACCTATCGGGCCTGCAAGGCAGCACCGTGTTTCGCATGTCCATAAAGAAAGACCGCTGCGTTCCGCACGATATTCTCTCCAGAACCGTCTTCTTTGACGAGTTCGGTTATACCGTCGACTACGCCGATCGTGTTGAGCGACATGAAGACGTTGAGAAACATTACTTCGTCCGGGAAGCCCGGCATGCGCAGGGCAATGTATGGATCGGCCTTCCGGTCTTCTGCAACGCGACCGTCGAAGTTTCCCTGGCAGTCGGCCCTGATTTCACAAACCACCGTAAAGAGCTGGCCTGAAGGGTTGCGTGATGCCTGAAATAATTGATCTTGCGCTAGGCAAGCCTGCCACTCAAAGCTCGAAGCATCCTGATATCGTGTTGCCTCTCGCGCAGGTCGCCGGTGAAGCCGTTCTCCCTGGTTATCCTGATTCGAGTTTTCATACCGCTGCCGAATGGTTTCCATGGTGGCAGGTCGATCTGGAGACGATATGCCGGGTCGACAATATCGTTCTTTACAACACCGAATACTGGCCTATCCGAAGCAAACTGTTTTCCGTACTGATATCGGTCGATGGCGTCAGGTGGGACGAAGTTTTCTCCAAAACCGATCATGCTGTTTTCGGCGGGTCGGATGCCGACTGTTATCCAATCGTATTCTCACCCCCCGTCTACGGTCGCTTCGTGCGTATCCGGCTCGATAACTGGGACCACCTACACCTCAAGAGTGTGCGTGTTTACGGCAGCCCGTTATCGGAAGGCGAAATTTGCAGTCGCACTGACGAACAGCCCGACCAGCACGGGGATGTCGTCGTATTCGCAACGAACTACAATGAAGAAGACAGGTTTCTTACAGTCTATATCGAGAATTTCCTCAACTACACCCCCTCGAACTGCCACCTCGTCGTCAATTTCCCCACAGGGCGCCCTATACCCGAGTGCTCTTTTCTGACGCATCCGCGGGTACATGTTTTCAACGGAAGTGTTCAGCGTAAAAAATGGGGAGGAACCCTTCTCCTTGGACATATGGAGTCCTACGGCGAAGCAAAACGCGTCGTAGGAAAGTTCGATTATTTCTGCACCTGTGCCTCGAATGGCCTGTTTGTAAGGTCTTTCGATTTCGGTAAAGCCATTGCGCATCTGAACCTGGGGAACGATGCGCCTGTCGGTATGACACGGCATTATATGATTGACGTCCCGCTCGAAAACGTTCCTCGCGGAGAGGCCTGGGTCTGGGACAATCTGGAAGAGGCTTCCCCTTTCCGGCGCTATCTGATCGATGAGGCCGATATCCCCCTGATGTCGATCAATCAGATCGAAGGTTTATTCGCGGAAAGCAGCGAATGGGGTACCTTATACGATCGCTTCGCCATTCTTGAGCGATGCGACTCCTATTTCGCCAACCCGACACAGAAAACGCTGGCTCTGGAAGAATTTTTGCCTGTGACGTTTTTTCGGCGTTTCGGCACAGGGCGATTCACCAATATCTGTCATATGCTCTGGGAGCCAATTCGTGAGGTCACTTTCGGAGATCTCACACAATTCGTGCAGAAACTACCCGCACATATGTGTCAGGTGAAGTGGTTCAGTCGCGACCCCGATGCCCCTCCTACTGCAGCGCTCTCCCATCCCTGGAGCCGGGCGCTGCTTGCAACGCTTACCAACGACGACCGGTCGCCTGCGCTCCATGCCCGGTTTCTCAATCGGGCTTTAACTGCGCATTTCTCCGAGGCTCTTCATAAACAGGAGATCTATACACCTCTTACACGCGCCTGGCGGGCCGACGCGCGTTGGGGGCGTGTCCAATGGCTTCATTCCGGATGTATCGAGATCCCCCCTCTCCTCGAAGACCATTCTGCACCGTTGTTTTCCGGCCTGCCTTCCGTGACAGCCATACGACCTGCCGCCTGGTTTCAGACAACGATGCATCATTCGCGTGCAATGCAGATCGAGGCGGTTATCGCTGAGGACAATCATCGTACTTCTCTCTCGTGGCGCACCGCCCCGCATGATGAAGGCACGGGGCGTCACGAATGGAGCGATGTATGGGGCATCCTGTTTCTCTCGCCTTTACAGGGTGAGAAAGCTCAGGTTTTTCGAATTACGCTCACGATGCCCTTCGAGCATTCCTGTGAACAGCTCATGCATAATGTCCGCAGGTCAGATGGCCGCACCGATACGGCGTGGCTCCCGATCCTGGTCGAGAATCAGGGCAATGAACGCCACTTCTATTACCTGAGACCGACCGAGCATGAGGGCGAAATCTGGATCGGAATCCCGGCATTCTTCCGGACAGAACTCGAAATGTCACTGAGCTTCGGCATCTCGGCCGTCTGACCGACGGTCAGTCGAGGCTTCCGCCTGTTCACGGCTTGCCGGTATCCTGATGTGACAGCGCATGCAGCGGCGGTGTAGTCCACGTTGCATTGGCTTGTATTGTCTGGAGACACCGATGCGCTATCGATCATTAGGCTCTTCCGGTTTAACCGTCTCGGCCCTCGGTCTAGGATGCAATAATCTCGGGGGGCGCGTCGATATTGAGGCGTCCTGTCGCATCGTCTCTGCAGCGCTCGATCACGGCATTACGTTCTTCGACGTTGCAGACGTCTATGGTCGACGCGACGCGCATGCCGGTGCTTCTGAAGAGGCTTTGGGAAAAGCTCTACGCGGGCGACGCAACGATGCGATCGTCGCGACGAAATTCGGCATGAAAATGTGTGCAGGTGAGGATACGGTCGGCCGCGCATCGGGCGCCTCGCGCAGCTATATCCTGCGTGCTGTCGAAGACAGTCTGCGGCGTCTGAAGACCGAATGGATCGATCTCTACCAGCTCCATTGCCCGGATCCCCGAACGCCTCTGGAGGAAACGCTCGACACACTGGACATGCTCGTACGGCAAGGGAAGATACGCTATGCAGGCGTTTCGAACCTCCCGGCCTGGCAGGTTGTAGACGCCTGTCATATCGCCCAACGCGACCGTTTGACGGGTATCATCAGCTGCCAGGATGAGTTCTCCCTCCTGTCGCGATCGGCAGAGAAAGACCTGATCCCTGCCATGACGCGTTTCGGTCTGGGTCTGCTTCCCTATTTCCCACTCGCTTCGGGCATGCTCACAGGCAAATACCGTCGGAATACTCCACCACCGCAGGGATCGCGTCTGGCCGTCTGGACCTATCTTCAGGCGCGTTACGAGGCACAGGAGATCTGGACGCTGCTCGAACGGCTTGAGCATCTGGCGGCGTCCCACGATCTCAGCCTGACCGATCTCGCCTTCAGATGGCTCCTGCACCATCCGATCGTAGGGAGCGTCATCGCCGGGGCCACCTCGGAGTCACAGGTTATCGCCAATGTCTCTGCCTGCTCAGACATGCTTCCCCACGACTTATGGAACGAGCTCAATGCTCTTCTCGCACAGCAAGGACCTGCCGAATGACAGACCCGCTACGCAACTGGACGGTCACACGGCTTTCCCCCGATCCCGAAATCGTCTGCCGCCCGGCCCCCTCACTGGACGATACTTCTCTGGATCGGGCTATCGAAACGGTCTGGCAGGCGGCACGCGAGAAATTCCCGAAGCTCTATAACGGCCGTGTCTTCTGTCTTTCGCATATGGATGCTGCAAGGCTCGAAGGATTCTGGTGCGAATTCCGCTGGGTTCTCGCGCAGATGCGCGACCCTGCACTGGCCGAGAAGCTTCATCTGCGTTCGCTGGCCGTAACGGGACTGATGACCTGCAAGGAAGGAATCGTGCTCGGCCGACGTAACCCGAATGCCCTCTATCTCCCTGGCCTCTGGCAGGGCGTTCCCGCTGGAAGTGTAGAGACACGAGACGAAAACGACCCGCTCGATCTCGGCGCGCAACTCATGGCTGAGCTGGAAGAGGAGGTCGGCATGACAGGACAGGTGCGTCTACGCGGGCCTTTTCTGGCATGCGAACACAGCACCACACATATCGTCGATCTCGGGTTTCTGATTGAGACCGATCTCCCGTTCGAGACAATCCGTGCAGGATGGCAGGCCAAGGCCAATGACGAATATGACGAGCTGATCTGCATTCCCGTTGCATACAGGGGCAAGATCGAAGCCGATGTTCTGCCAACGACACGCGCCATGCTGGAGCTGCTTGCATCATGAGTGCCTACCGCCCTCTCACCGCCTCCACACTGATAGACTATCTGGCCGATCTGCCCTCCATCACGGCCCGGCTCGGCGGTGACAAATCGAACTGGACCGCACGCGAGGTCAGCGACGGTAACCTCAACACCGTATTCATCGTGTCAGGACCAGCTGGCAGCGTATGCTGCAAGCAGTCCCTGCCCTATGTCCGTGTCGACCCCTCATGGGCCATGCCTCTTGAGCGCACCCTTTTCGAGGCAAGATGGATGCAGGCCACCGGCAAGGCTGCGGGTGGCCAGGTTCCGGCGCTCTATCACCTCGATGAGGGCCTGTTTCTGATCGTCATGGAAAATCTCGGCCACCACCGCGTCCTTCGCGACGTGCTGATCGGGGGTACCGCGCCCGCAGGTTTCGGTGCTCGTATCGGCGAGTTCATCGGTCATGCGGCCTTCGCCACATCCTGGCGTGCCATGCCGTTTGAAGATGTCCATATTCTGCGTGACATCTTCTCACGCAATCTGGCGCTGACACGTATCACCGTCGATCTCGTCTTTACCGATCCCTACCGGGAAGACTGTGCCAGAAACCACTGGCAGAGCCCCGAACTCGACGAGACTGTCCTCAGCCTGCAGCGGGATCACGCCCTGCTGCTGGCAGTCGAACGATTGCAGGAGCGCTTTCTCTCGACCGGGCAATGCCTGCTTCACGGCGATCTTCATACCGGATCGGTCATGATCGGAGGCGATGACGTTCGCATCATCGACGGTGAGTTCGCACTTTACGGACCGCTTGGCTTCGATCCGGGAATGTTCATCGCCAATCTTGCGCTGAATGCCTGTGCCCAGCCTGACCACGCATCCTGGATGCGCGATGAAATCACACTTGTCTGGGAGAATTTCACACGCGCTTATCTGGAACACTGGGACACAGCGCATCTGAGGGGCGATGTCGGCTCCCTGACGCGACAGGCCCCCTGCGCCTCGGAGCGTAGCCGTCTCTTCCAGCAGATTATGCACGATCTTGCCGGTTTCGCCGGGCTGGAAATGATCCGCAGAACGATCGGCTTTGCGCAGATTGCCGATTATGACGCGGCGCCGGATCGTGATGCGCAGGCCGAAGCACGTTTGCAGGCGCTGATCTGCGGGCGAAGGCTAATCTGTGAAGCGCAGCATATTGGCACGCTCGACGCCCTCATGTCGCGTCTGCAAGGCCCCTGAAAACCCCTTGTCGCACTACCGACCGGTGGGCCCGTCAGGCCCGCCGGTAGGCGCGGTCGAACCAGACGAGACCCGAGGCTTCGTCACGGTTGAACTCGGCGCATAACGGCTCAACGAAAAACACGCTATGTGTTCCTATCTCCTGGGTAAGGCTGATGCGGCATTCCAGCGTTACGAGCGCCCCTTCCAGCAAGGGCATACCCAGCTCACCCTGACGCCAGTTTCCTGCAGAGAAGCGCGTGTCCATTTCGATGCGTGAGCTGCCGAAAAGCGATGAAAGCGCCTCCTGATCATGAGTCAGGATATTGATGGCAAGCATGCCGTGACGCACAAGATGGGCATGTGTCGACGCTGACCGGTTGACGCAGACAAGCAATGTCGCCGGATCGTCGGAAACACTGCATACGGCAGAAGCCGTGAAGCCATGACGACCGTTCTCCCCGTCTGTCGTGATGATTGTCACGGCGCTCGCAAGGCGTGCCATCGCATCGCGAAAAATTTCTTTCGATAAAGGGGCGCGATCCGGCATCGTTAAGGCTCCACAGCTGTTTGAATAAGTCCGTATGCGGCAAGCGATACCGACCGCAAGGGGTGAGACGATGATTTCCCCGTCAGGGACGATGTTTGGTCCCTTGCCCCCGGGGGCCTTCTCTGTGATATAAACATACGATCATCGTAGATAGTTTATAGACCACACCGGTCATCGATCAATCAAGGCGGAACGGCATATGAAAAGGGCGATACGCATAGGCGCCGGAGAGGCTCTGATCCTGACGGCCAACAGGCTTCTGGACGGTCATATCGTCTGGCGCGATGCACACGGCTCCTGGCAGCGCTCGATTGCCCAGGCCGCGATTCTCGCACCTGAAACCTATGAATCGCAGCTCGAAGAGGCCGTCGCATCCGCGCAGAAGGATGGTGTCGTTGGCGTCTATGAGGTCGTGGTGCGCCCCGGCACGATTGCTGACCCCGTGAGCGTACGCGAGCGCATTCGCGCCTTCGGTCCTACGGTGCACCCCCAGTTTGCCACGGAGTTGGATGCATGAGCGCACCAGTCGGACATTATCAGTATCAGGCGACCGACCGCGAATTTCTGGCCTCGCGCATCGCGGAATTCGAAGGTCAGGTGCAACGCCGCCTCGATGGAACGCTAAGCGAGGACGAGTTCAAACCGCTCCGCCTGATGAACGGTCTCTATCTGCAGCTTCATGCCTATATGCTGCGCATTGCCATTCCCTATGGGGTGCTCGACTCGCGCCAGATGCGCAAGCTTGCGCATATCGGGCGTCATTACGACCGTGATTACGGTCATTTTACCACGCGGCAGAACATCCAGTTCAACTGGATACGCCTGGAAAATACGCCCGAAATCCTGCGTCAGCTGGCCGATGTCGACATGCATGCCATACAGACGAGCGGCAATTGCATACGCAACGTGACCTGCGACCAGTTTGCCGGCGCGGCTGCCGACGAGCTGATGGATCCGCGAGTTCATGCAGAAATCCTGCGGCAATGGTCGACCCTGCACCCGGAATTCACGTTCCTGCCGCGTAAATTCAAGATTGCGATTTCAGGCAGTCCGCAGGATCGTGTGGCTGCACGTTTCCACGATATCGGCATTCTGGCGCGACCGGGCGAAGACGGCCCCCTGTTCCGCATCTTCGTTGGGGGTGGCCTGGGCCGTACCCCGCTCGTCGGTCATGAACTCTTCGATTCCGTGCCGGAATCCGAACTTCTGATGACGCTTGAAGCCATTCTGCGTGTCTATAATGCCTATGGACGCCGCGATAATATCTACAAGGCACGTATCAAGATCCTGGTGCAGGCGCTCGGTATTGACGGCTACCGTGAGGCGGTCGCCCATGAGCTTACACGCATGGATCCGGCGCATTACCGCCTCTCTCCAGAGGTGGTATCCGCCATACGCGCCCGGTTTGCGGTGCCCGACCTGACAGCCTCACCAGACGCCGAGGCCAGATTGCGCCGCGACAGACTCGCCAACCCGGATTTCGACCGCTGGGTGCGCAGCAACACCATGCCCCATTTCGCGCCGGGTCGAATTGCCGTGACAGTGTCCATCAAACCTGCGGGCGGTATACCGGGCGACGCGACCTCGGATCAGATGGATCGCCTTGCCGATCTGGCAGACCGCTATTCCTTTGGCGAACTGCGTATCACCCACCTCCAGAACGTCGTTCTTGCTCATGTCGCACAGGACGATCTCCTCTCTCTCTGGACGTCGCTTGTCGAAATCGGGCTGGGAGATGCGAATAATGAGCTGATCGGCGATATCGTCGCCTGCCCCGGTCTCGATTACTGTGCACTGGCCAATGCACGGTCGATCCCTATTGCCCAGAAGCTGAGCGCACGTTTTGCCGATAACGCCTTGCAGGAAGAGATCGGAAAACTGCGTATCAATATATCCGGATGCATCAACGCCTGCGGACATCACCATGTCGGGCATATTGGATTGCTGGGTGTCGACAAGCGCGGTGAGGAGTTCTTCCAGATCACGCTTGGCGGGCGTGACGATGACAAGTCGCGCACAGGCGATATCCTCGGCGCGGCCCTGCCCGAAGACGACATGGTCGATGCAATCGCCCGGATCGTCGATCGCTATCTGAGTGTGCGCGAAAAGGGCGAGGAATTCCTCGACACGCTTACCCGCCTCGGCGATGCCCCCTTCAAGGAAGCCGCTTATGAAACTGTTTGAACTGGGAAGTCTTCGTCACCCTGCACCGACCGCCATCGATATCGTGACTGTGTCGGAAATGACGGAGGCCAGCCGAGCGATCAGACTGCATCCCGATTTCGATGTCGAGTTGCTCGGGGCCGCGCTCGATCACCTCGATCTAATCGTGGTGAATTTTCCCATATTCCGTGACGGACGCGGCTTTACTCAGGCACGCGCGCTGCGGGAGTATTATGGCTTCTCGGGAGAAATCAGGGCAGAAGGCCACCTCATTCCGGATCAGGCACAGTTCCTGCGCAGCTGCGGCGTTGATACCGTTCTGCTCGACGATACGGTCGATACAGCCCCCTGGTTCAAGGCGCTTGCCCTCTTCCCGGTAACCTATCAGCAGCGTCTCGGACTGCGCTGAAACGCGAGGGCCCGGATCCTTTCAGCGGGCTTTGTCACCAGAAGCATGGGGGGCGATCAAGCCCCCTGCACCGCTCAGACACAGCAAGGGTCAGAAACGATAATTTGCCCAGCCAGCAAAGAAATCCGAGCCTGAAAACCCGGCGCGCGTGAGGGCGGGACCAGCCTGTAAGTGCTCGTAACGCCCCGTGAAATTCAGTCTCGGGGTCAAGGTCCATACAGCCTGAGCCCGCGTTGACTGCGCCACGCGTGAGGCGCGTGTGTTCTGGGTGCCAGCAAACGCGCTGCCATTTGCCCTGTAGACCGCATCACTCAGGCTGGCCCGCCAGGCAAACTGGTATTCCAGGGTCAGACGCAGACTCTCCAGCGGGGATATCGTGAAGTTAGGCGCGAAAGCGATCAGATTGGTCGGTGTCAGAAAGAGCTGATAGCTATAATAGATGTTATTACCGAACGGGGCGAAGGCACTGCGCAGCGTTCCTTTGCCATAAGCGCCGCCACCGCTCGCATAATCGACATGAAAGCCGATCCTCGGCGCTGTCGCGCCAGCGCCGAGCCGATAGGTCTGGGCCAGAAAAAATTGCCAGGCCGAGATGGTACGCCCGTCATAATGACCGCCCTGATAGTTACCGGTCCAGTCGATCGTAAGACGATCTACATCGCCCCAGAGGCGCATCCCGTAATAGAGACGATCCTCCCGTGCCGGCGCCCCTGCCCAGACCGCACGCCGGTTTCTGAGACGCCAGATGAACGGATCTAGGTAAAGCTTTGATTTTACGAGAAAGTCATGCGGAATGACGATACCTACGGTCCCCCCCCGAGAACCTGGTACCGCGCTCAAGAACATCATCCCTGACACCGCCCTGGCCCAGACGGGTATAGTTGAAATCGAAGAAATCTCCCCGTACCATGCGGCCACGTATCCAGAAGCGCGTCCCATTGAGGACGAAGCGCAGCGTATTGTTGTCACGCTGTGAGGTCATCAGATTGGCCCCATCGGTGAATTCCTGGCGGCCAAAGCGCGCGCCGAGATGAACACGTGACAAAGGCAGATTAGCCTCTGCAAAATATTGCTGCAAAAACAGTTTGTTCCGCATACTTGCTGCCGGGTTGCCTATGTTGGGTCCGGACACACCGCCATGGGCAAATTCGCCAAAAGCGCGAAAATAGCGTGTGATATGCAGGTCTGCGCCGCTAACCAGACGCATGATATCCTGACGCTGAAGCGGCCCTTTTTTCAGATTGGGGTTACTGGTCTGGTTCAGCCTCAGCCGCATTTCCCCCGAGAAGGTCAGATAGACCGATTGAGAGGGCGTGAGCGGCACGAATTTGAGGCGATCCAGAAAATCACGACGGTTTTTCGGATCGCGCATCTTCCGCCAGTCCTCCGCCCAGCGTGAAAGATTGTAACCGGACGTCGTAAGACCGTCCCCGGCGGCCGGCGATGGATAGGTGGTTACCGCCGGTTCTGCGGGGGCACGCGTCTGAAACGGGTCGGGTGCCGGGTTTGTCCCGAGAACGGCGCTCTGCGCCATGCCGCTATGCGGCCACGCCACCATACCTGCGAGCAAGGCAACACCCAGACTTTCCCGCATCGGGGAACGATGATGAAACCGGAACCACATGAGCGTGTATCCTGTCGCTCAGGCAAGAGGAGACTGCGTGGCGGACCCGTCGTCGTTTGACGAACCGAGGGCGGCTGCCAGCTTGTCACGGTCGAGTACACCCTCCCAGCGCGCGACGACGATTGTAGCCACGGCGTTACCGATGAAATTGGTCAGACTGCGACACTCGCTCATGAACCGGTCGACACCCAGAATAAGGCCGATACCCGCGACGGGGATCGTTGGCAGGATAGAGAGCGTCGCCGCCAGCGTGATGAACCCGGCACCCGTCACCCCTGCCGCTCCCTTGGAGGACAGCATGGCCATGCCCAGAAGCAGAACCTGCTGCCCCAGTCCGAGATGGATGTCATACGCCTGGGCAATGAAAAGAGCCGCCAGCGTCATGTAGATATTGGTGCCATCCAGATTGAACGAATACCCCATCGGAACAACCAGCCCGACGATGCTTTTGGGGCAGCCTGCCCGTTCCATCTTTGCCATGAGGCTGGGCAAAGCGCTTTCGGAAGAAGAGGTGCCAAGCACAAGAAGGAGTTCGGCGCGCAGGTAGACAAGCAGGCGCAGAATGGAAAAGCCGGCCAGCCATCCGACGACACCGAGCACAACGACGATGAACAGAATGGCAGTCCCGTAAAAGGTGAGAACCAGAGTAAACAGATCGGCAAGGCTGGAAGCGCCGTATTTTCCTACCGTAAACGCAATGGCACCGAAGGCGCCGATCGGTGCCGCCTTCATCAGAATCCCGACGATACGAAAGGCCACGGCAGAGGCCTCTTCAAGGACGTCATAGATACGCGCGCCGCGCTCCCCCATCAGCGCAAGGCCGATCCCTGTCAGTATGGCCACGAACAGGGCCTGCAGGATGTTGCCTGTGGTCAGTGCCGAGACGAACGTGTCAGGAATGATGTTGAGGACAAAGGCGACAATACTGCTGTCATGCGCCTTGCCAATATACCCGGCAACGCTTGCACTCTGTGTTGCTGCATCGCTCAGCGAGGCGTGAATGCCCGCTCCCGGCCGAATGAGATTGGCCATGCATAAACCGACCACCAGAGCCAGCGTCGAGAAAAACAGGAAATAACCGAAGGTCTTGGCCGCCACGCGTGCCACAGCGCGCAAATCGCGCATACCGGCAATACCGGTCACAATGGTCAGAAAGATCACCGGTGGGATGATCATTTTCACAAGGCGTATGAAACCCTCGCCGAGCGGCTGCAGCGCCTGACCGGTCTGCGGCGCGAAATGCCCGATCAGCGACCCGATCACGATGGCGACGAGAACCTGCATGTAGGTATGACGCCAGAGCGGAACATGCTCCCGATCATGGGCAGGGGGATGCGCTTCGCAGCCGGTGACGTGTGGTTTCATTGTCTTCCCTGCCATAGCGTCGCGAAAGCGCTCGTTAAGATTACACCGGTGTAATCAAACAAGCACTACGCTATAGGCGTCGCATGACAATGCACATTTGATTGAGCATCGTTAATACTGCGCACAGGGAACAAAAAACCGGCCTCAAAGCCGGAAAAACAGCATAAGAGTCGGTAATTCTACCTGCTCTTCCTGAAATACTGGCTCGCTCTGAGGGCTTGTGTCTGTCTCAAACAGGCCCGCATCAGACCGAACACTGCCCGTCAGGCGGTAACGGGGAGTATGAATCCCCCCGCCCGGTCAGACGGGGAGACGATTGTACGGCCTCAGAGTTCGGGATGTTCGGAGGCGAAAGCCGCAGCAGCGCCAAAAAGACCGGGCTGCGGGTGGGTGATGATCTTGACCGGCATATCGCCCATCATGCTCTCAAACCGTCCCTTTGCCACAAAACGCTCGGCAAAGCCCGAATGCGGCAGACGATCGGCAACGCGCAGACCAAGTCCGCCGGCAATCACCACACCCTGTGCACGATGGGCAAGAGCAAGGTCACCGGCGACGGCGCCGAGAGACAGGAAGAAGCGTTCGAGCGCCGCGGCAGCCATCGAATCGCGTCCTTCCATGGCCATTTCCCACAGCGCCTTGTTGTCGCGCATCGTGATCGGCAGGCCCTGCATTTCCGCAATGATTTCATACAGGTTGGTCAGACCCGGTCCTGACACGATACGCTCTGCCGAAACACGGCGGAAACGGCGACGAAGCGCACGCAGAATCTTGTCCTCGAACTCGTCGAGCGGGGCAAAATCGATATGGCCACCTTCGGTCTCGATCACGAAATACTGCCCCTTGCGACGCAGCAGACAGGCAGCGCCGAGGCCCGTGCCCGGTCCGACGATGGTTGTCGTGCCCTCGGTCGGTAGCGGGCGATCAGGCCCGCACAGATGATCGAGGTAGCGATCGTCGATCTGCGCCACGGCGTGACCCACGGCACCGAAATCGTTCACCAGGGTGAAATCGTCCAGATGGAGGCGCTCAGCCAGCATGGTAGGCTGGATGACCCAGGGATTGTTGGTCATCTTGAGCGTTTCGCCCTGGATGGGGCAGGCAATCGCAATGCCGGCGTAGCGCGGCAGTTCGCGCCCGATCTTGCGGCCGAATGCCTCCCAGGCAAGAGCGAGGCTTGCATGATCTGCCGTACGCAGGGTCGTCGCCTCTCCGAGGTCGACCACACGTCCCTGATCGACCTTGGCGATCGCAAAACGCGCGTTCGTTCCTCCAATATCGACGGTGACAATATCCTGCATGTTTTGCTCCAGTTTCCAGGGGCCATAGTCCAGAGGCCCTGACCGGACCGGGCGAACCCGGCAGATCGGTCGGTCAGCACCTCCACTTTAACGTGAGGAAGCACTCGCAGGCTATCACCACTTCGTCAACACCCGCAGCCGACAAAAGACTTGCCACGATTTATCGATCGAGGGCCTTCTGTCTTACTTTTGCAAGACGAAGCAGTCGATGGGCGATCGGCCGGGGAACGACGGCAGAGATGAACTTCAGCAGCAGAAAAATACGCGGAAACACCAGAACCGCACGTCTTGCGGAGACCGCATCGGCAATGCGTTGCGCCGCATCTTCTGCAGAGACCAGAAAAGGTCGCGCCCCGTCCAGACGGCGGCTCATAGCCGTGTCGATATAGCCGGGCTCGATCACAGTCACCCCCACGCCATGCGGTGCCATTGCCGCATGAAGTGCGGTTCCGAACCGGGCCATCCCTGCCTTGGAACTGCTATAGGCAGTCGCGAAAGGCAGATCGTGATGTGCAGCCACCGAGCCGATCAGGGCGATACGCCCCCTTTTACGCATGGCCATTCTGCCCGCTGCTTCTGTAGCGAGTGTGGCCGGCGTTGCGTAGTTGACCAGCGTGGCCTCGCGCACGGCCTCGACTTCCTCCACCAGCGCCCCTTCCGGTCTGATGTCCGAAACGCCCGCATTGAGAATAAGCAGATCGACAGGTCGCGCGTCGTCGCATCGACGCAGCAGCGCGAGTGCAGCATCGATATCCGTCAGCGCGAGCGTATGACACGCAACCTCGCTTCCCTGAGCACGACAGGCCTCGGCGACGGCGTCGAGACGGGACTGGTTACGCCCCCACAGGGTAAGCATGACCCCTCTGGCAGCGTAGTGGAGCGCCAGCGCTTTGCCCAATCCGCCAGAGGCTCCCGTGATCAGGACATGGCTGGGCGTAAACTTGAGCTTTGCAAACCGCTCTGGACGTGACATTCAACGCGCTTTCGTCAGTGACGCGGATGGCCGATCGTACCATGGGGTCGAGCCGGACCAGCCGCGATAGAGAGTAAACCTTGCCGGACGCAGAAGATCTCCGCCAGTTCGTCGCCGATCAGCCTATGGCCGATCGTCTCCCAGGAGACCTGACCGCGATTATGCCGCGCCCCGCCGTGGCCGGACAAGACACGACAGCCGCACGCAGAATGCAACCTGAAGACAGCATTGCCGACTCTGGTGACAGACTGGACGGTGATACCGTGATTGTCCGACCTGTCATTACGCGTAAAGACCTCACCACCTTCATCCGCCTGCCGCGTATGCTCTACAAGGGGTTGCCCGGCTATGTGCCGCCGCTCGACATGGAGCAGAACGACCTGCTCAATCCGAAACGCAATGGCATATACCGTCATGCTTCGGTGCGATGTTTCATCGCCTGGCGTGGTGATCGCCCGGTGGGACGCATTTCCGCAGTTGTCGACGGCAAGGCGCTGGAAGCCTGGGACGAGAAAATCGGCTGGTTTGGCGCGCTCGATGCCCTTCCGGACCGAGAAGTCCTGAAGGCGCTTCTCGATACGGCCGAACACTGGCTGCACGATCAGGGCATGATCCGTATGCGCGGGCCGGTAACGCTCGGCTATCACGGGGAATCGGGGCTCATGATCAGCGGCCAGCAGGAAGCGCCCATGATCGGCACACCATGGCATCCACCGGAACTGCACGGACTTCTCGAAACGCTCGGCCTCGAACCCACGCGCGACCTTCTGACTTTCAAACTCGATCTGACGGACGATCTCGATGATCGTCATATCGTGCCGGGCGCCCTCAAACCCGGCGAGGGCAAGCTTGGTGACGTCACCGTCTCGCATCTCTCGAAAAAGCAGATCACCTCACAGGGCGAAATCCTGCGCTCGCTTTATAACGACGCCTGGGCAGGCACCTATAATTTCGTGCCTTTGCAGTCCTATGAGATGGAAGGTCTGATCGAGCAGCTCAAGCTGGTTCTTCGCCCCGAACACTACGTGCAGATCGACCATGGGGGCGAGCCCGCCGCCATGGCACTGGTCGTACCCAATGTTTTCGACATCGCCCGGGGAATTGACGGCGCACCCTCGCCTCTTGGCTGGGCCAAACTCGGCGCCCGCCTGCTCGGGCATCGTTTCGATTCAGCACGCGTGATCCTGCTTGGCGTTTCGCACAAGGTGCGCGGCACGCTGCTCGGTGCGCTCATGCCCTCGCTTGCCATCGACGAACTGATCCGTCGTCGGGCAACCCTGCCCTACAAGTTTGTCGAACTTGGATGGATACTCGACACGAACACCCCGATGCTCAACCTCGTGCGTCGTCTGGTTCCCGAACCGAACAAAGTCCATCGTATCTACGAAAAAGACATCGCCCGCTGAAACGCCCCAGCGCCGCAATGCCTCGGCGCCGCAGACTGAGGCGCGCCGTTTTCGCAGTCACAAGGCTCGAAACGACGCCTATGTCGCTCGGCGGTAAAAAGACAAGCGCGTGCCATCCGGACATGCGTCTGTCAGATGGGCACGCTCAGAGGTGTCGCGATCAGAAATGCTGCCAGCCGGTTTTTCTGAGCGGCATTTCCCGCCCGTTCGCGTCCAGCACAACAACGCCTGAACCCTGCACGACGCGCCCTATCTGCGTGACGTTAAGGCCGGCTTTTTTCCCGGCCTCTCGAATCGCGTCCGTCCGGGAGTCCGGAGCCGTAAAGAGCAGCTCGTAATCGTCGCCACCTGTCAGACAGGTTTCGAGCCACGCCGGACCGGCGGCCTCGGCCTCAGGTGAGAGCGGCACCCTGTCAGCCTCGAGTTCGAGGCGCACGCCGCTCTGTCGGGCAATATGACCGGCGTCCTGCACAAGTCCGTCGGAGATATCCATTCCCGCACTGGCAAAATCCTGAAGCGGGAATCCGGTTCTGGGTTGTGGCAGGCGATAGCGCCCGGTCAGGATGCCCCCGGGATCGTCAACCTCACCCAGAAGAGCCTGCAGGCCAAGTGCAGCATCGCCTATCGTGCCGGTCACCCAGATCACGTCGCCTGCCCTTGCCCCTTTACGGCGCACGGCACGGCCTTTGCTGACTTCACCCAGAATGGTCAGGCTCAGCACCAGGGGGCCACGCGTGCTCGTTGTATCGCCGCCGAGAAGAGAGAGGCCGAACAGATGCTGATCCTGAAAAAGCCCGGTACTGAAACTGGCAAACCATTGATCGTCGAACGATGCCGGTCGGCTGATATTCATCAGATAACCGCGCGGTTTCGCCCCCATGGCGGCACAATCGGACAGACTGACGCGCAACAGCTTGCGTCCAATGGTCTCCGCCGGATCGTCAGGCAGAAAATGCACGGCCTCGACGAGCGTATCGGTCGATAAAATCAGCTCATGCCCCTCGGGCACGTCGATCAGGGCCGCATCGTCACCCAGCTCCAGCGCACCATTCCCGGCCAGAGGCCGGAAAAACCGGTCGATGAAATCGAACTCTCCCCCGCTCATCTCAGAAGTCGATCACATCATGGCTCTTCGGGCGCATCCGGCGCTGCCGGATCTTCCTGTTGCGGGGCCGAGGTCTTGCGGCTCAGTGCATCCAGCACGCCGTTGACCAGACGCGCCTCATCTCCCGAAAAGAACCCGTGTGCTACATCGAGATATTCGTTGATGACGACGCGTGCCGGCACGTCCTCTCCAAGCTCCCAGACACCGGCGCGCAAAAGGGCACGCAATACGGGATCGAGGCGGATCAGCGGCCAGTTTGCAGGCAGGGCACCGACAAGTGCCGCATCGATGCGATCCTGAGAGAGCGTCACGCCTTTGACGATCAGTCCGAACAGACGGAAATCGGCATCGGGCACGTAGCCATCTTCGAACCCGTTTTCAGCACTGCCTGCCAGACGATGGCGCTGGAACTGGCTGATAACGGTCTCGGCATTCTCGCCACCCTGCTCGCACTGGAACAGCGCCTGAACGGCTGCGACACGTGCCACCGTACGCGAGCGCTTCGGGGTGTTCTTGTTCGGTGTCTCGTCGCTCATCATCAATCCTTTTCTTTCCTGCCCGGTTCTTTCCCATCGGGGCTTTTCCCGTCTGGGTCCTTACCGCGCAGGTCCTTACCGCGTAATTTCGATACGAGAGCAGGCTCTGCCTCCTCACCAGGACGCATATCCGTCAGAAGTTTGGAAAAAGCCTCAACCTCGCGAAAATCGCGATACACACTTGCAAAGCGCACATAAGCGACACCATCGATGCTGTGCAATGCATCCATCGCCAATTCGCCTATACGCGCTGAAGAAATCTCTGCTTCGCCCGAGGCTTCGAGCTGGCGCACAAGGCCGTTGACGATACGTTCCTGACGTTCTTCCTCAACCGGGCGCTTGCGCAAGGCGATACGAATGGAGCGTGCGAGCTTGTCACGGTCGAATGGCACACGTCGGCCATCCATTTTTGTCACCACGAGTTCACGCAACTGAACACGCTCGATTGTCGTAAAACGCTGGGTGCAGGCGTTACAGACGCGACGACGCCGTATCGCGGCACCATCGTCCGTCGAACGACTGTCCTTGACCTGCGTATCTTCATGGCCGCAGAACGGGCAGTGCATGAAACTTTACCCCCTGATGGGCAGATGGATGGCATTGACCGGCAAAATAAGCCGGGGGCAGAAAGGAGCGTATCGGTGACAAGAGTGCAAGCAATTCCAGCACTGCTCATGACAGTTTGCCTGGCGGGAGGCGTCATGATGCCCGCCAAGGCCATGGCCCAGACCGATGATTCAACGATTCCGGGGCAGAAAAACGCCAATCGCGATCTTACCATAGAAGGCTGGATGCGTCGCGCCCCGCATTATCCCGGGCTTGCCGCCGCCTATTTCACGATCGTCAACAAGGGACATGATGCGCATCTGATCTCGGGCGTGACATCGCCGGATTGTCAGGCGATCGAAGCTTTCCACAGCGAGCAGGAAGTGACCCGCCACACGGCAAGCCTGTTTTCTCATTTCACGATCCCGGCGGAAATGACCATGGTGTTTCCGGTTGGTGGGTATCATCTGATCTGTCGCAATTTCCCCGATACGATCAAAACCGGGGACAGCGTGCCCCTCACCTTCAAATTCCTTGGCGGAACATCGTCAACCGTGAATTTCGTTCTCAAGGACTGAAGCTCCTCCACTCGCCCCCTAAACAGATCGATGGGGGGCGAGGCGTTACTCGCCTTCGAGCGCCGCAATGACGGCATCGCCATAGCGCTTGAGCTTCGATGCACCCACACCGCGTATGAGAGAGAGCTCCTCGACCGTATCGGGATTTTCCCGCGCGATCTCGCTCAGAACAGCGTCATGGAAAATGACATAGGGAGGAATTTCCTGCTCTCTCGCCTCATCGCGCCGCCAGCGGCGCAGAGCCTCGAAACGGGCACGCTCATCGCTGTCGAGCGCATCTACCAGCCCGGCCGATGACGGGCTGCGCGAAGGGAGTGAGGGACTTTTAAGCGGGTCCGCACGCAGTCTCAGCGTTTCCTCACCGCGCAATATCGGACGAGCCACATCGACATCCAGGCCGAGCGTTCCATGCTCGCCGCTCATTCTTATGGCCCCGCGCGCGATGAGCTGACGGATCACCCCGCGCCACCACTGCTCAGAGTGCTCTTTCCCCACGCCGAACACGGTCAGATGCTGATGTGCGTGTCTTTCGATCGCCTCGGTCAGTTTACCGCGCAGCACCGTCGTCAGATGCACGGCGCCGAAGCGTTGTCCGGTCCGGTAGATTGCCGAAAGCACTTTCTGTGCTGCCTGGGTACCATCGAAGGTCTCTGCGGGGCTGCGACAATTATCGCAATGGCCGCATGCGCCCGGCAATGCCTCGCCAAAACAGGCCAGCAACGCCTGGGTACGGCACCCGACCGTCTCGGTCAGGGCAATCATGCTCTCCAGACGCGCCTGCATGACGCGCTTTTCGCTATCGGGTGCGCTCGACTGCTCCAGCCAGTAGCGCGCACGCGCCATGTCTTCACCGCCATAAAGCAGAAGGGTA
Source organism: Colias nastes (assembly GCA_907164665.1). NCBI lineage: Eukaryota > Metazoa > Arthropoda > Insecta > Lepidoptera > Pieridae > Colias > Colias nastes. The sequence continues at coordinate 4,833 of CAJQZM010027081.1, read as the reverse complement.
TCGGCGGGTTCGCCATCGCGGCCTGCACGGCCGATCTGCTGATAATAGGCCTCTGGCGAGGCCGGCATATCCAGATGCACAACACAGCGCACGTCAGGACGGTCTATCCCCATACCGAACGCCACGGTCGCGACGATCACCATGGGTTCACCACTGCGGAAACGAAGCAGTGTCGCGTGTTTTTCCTGTGGTGACAGGCCCGCATGAAACGGCAAGGCGTTGAACCCGCGCTCACGCAGGCTCTTGGCCATACGCTCCGTACGGTTACGGCTGCCGCAATAGACGATGGCAGCATCTTCGCGATGCGGTGCAAGCGCGTCCTGCACCTGCTTTGTCTCCGAACCCTTCGGCAGAGCTGCAAGGAACAGATTGGGCCTGTGGAAGCTCGATGTCAGCCGGCGCGCGTGAGGCATGCCAAGGGCCAGAAGCACGTCGTCCTGTGTGCGTGAATCCGCCGTTGCTGTAAGGGCAATACGGGGCACATCGGGGAAAATGGATGGCAGATCGGCAAGGGCACGATATTCGGGCCGGAATTCATGCCCCCAGGCCGAAACGCAATGGGCCTCGTCAATAGCCAGCACCGATACAGGATGACGGGCGAGCCAGCGCGCCGTTCCCGGTGAAACGAGCCGTTCGGGAGAAATGTACAGGATATCGACACGACCGTCGCGCAGATCGTTCCGCGTCTTTTCCAGACGGTCGGGGTCGAGTTCGGAATGCAGGGCCGCTGCATTCACGCCAAGCTGACGTAATGCAGCCACCTGATCGTCCATCAGCGCGATAAGCGGCGAAATGACGATACCCATGCCCGGGCGGCACAGGGCCGGTACCTGATAACAGAGGCTTTTACCCCCGCCGGTCGGCATGATGACGAGAACATCCTCGCCATTCATGACGGCCTCGATCACCTCTTTCTGCTGTCCACGGAAGCTGGAAAACCCGAAGACACGGTGCAGGACCGCATCGGGTGCTTCGCTCGTATCGGGTTCGACGAAAGAGGGTTCGCTCAGGGTCAAGGATCAGGTTGGATCGGTTACGGGCGCGAAGGATCGACCTCGATCGTCACGACACGTGAGGCAACCGAAGCATCTTCGTTGTTCTTGGGCGGACGCGCCAGCTGGGTGATCTGCGCACCGCCGACACCGGCTGCGGTCAGGGCCGCGGCAACGACCTTGGCACGCTCGACCGAAAGCATCTCGTCAGCAGAAAGATTGCCACGGGCGCCGGCATGGCCGATCACCTCGATTGTCTTGGCATGGGTATCGCGGGCATCGGCTGCAGCCTGCTCGATGATCCCCTGCGCGCTGGAAGAAACCGTCGTCGAAGCGGGTTCGAAGAAAACAGGGTAACGATCGCGATCCGCACCATTGGTGCAGGCGGCCAGACCGGCCAGAGCGAAAGCCGACAACATCACAGGCAGACGACGCATCTTTGTTTCCTTTTCGAATCGCCGTGACATCCACGGAGCCGTGGCTTGTCACTGCCTTGTGGCATTCCCGCCGTCAAGAAGCCGCCACAAGGCAGAGCCGATACAGCGCCTGTCAAAGCGGGATCGGAGAGACCTTGCCAGCGACAAGCTGCCATGCCCTGTCGAGACTTTCCACGCCGGTCAGCCTGTGAGCAATCAGGATAACGGTGCGCCCCCGCATCGTGCGCCCCAGCGTCTCCAGAAAGCCCGTTCGGTGGCAGAATCGAGCCCGGTTGCCGGTTCGTCCAGCACCACGACAGGTGCATCCTGCAACAGCGTGCGTGCAAGCGCGATACGACGCCCCTGACCGCCGGAAAGACGTGCACCGCCCTCCCCGACCCAGCTATCCAGTCCATCGGGAAGTGCCTGCACCGTCTCGGCAATTTCGGCACGTTCCAGCGCTTCCCAGATCCGGGCGTCGGACACATCCTGCCGCCCCATCAGGAGGTTGTTCCTGATAGTGTCCGAAAACAGATGCGTGGCTTGGGAGAGCCAGCCGATACGTTGACGCAGACTGGTGGTATCCAGCGTTTCGAGCGTGTGACCACCGAAGGTGATGGATCCCGATTGTGGCGTGGCCACTTTGAGCAGCAACGCAGCCAGGCTCGATTTACCGGCGCCCGAAGGGCCGATCAGGGCAACATGCTCGCCGGCCCGGATCGTGAGACTTACCCCACGCAGCACCGGTGCACGCGCACCGTCCCAGCCGAAACTGACATCGCTCAGCACGATATCGCCATTTTCCGGTGCCTCGCATGTCTTGCCACTGTCTGAGGGTGGCTCGGAGGCAATATCGACCACCCGGCGGGCTGCCTCACCGACCTGAGCAGAGAGGACGCTGGTCCGTGCGAGGGTTCCGATCGACTCAAAAATGGCGCCAGTCAGGAAAACGAGCGCGACACCAGACAGATAGGTCACACCCAGCCCGCCGAAACCGGCGAGCCCCGCAAGAATGAGAACAAGAGCCAGCTGCCCGCAGAGATAGGAAACCGCACCTGCACCTGCCATGGCACGCGCCTGTGTAAGCTGGGCGTCATGCAGCTTGCTTTCTTCCGTCATGATGCGCTCAGCCAGACGCGCTTCGGCCGAATAGGCTCTGGCTTCGCGCAGTCCGGTCGCCAGATCGAGAGCTGCCACGCGCAAAGACGATTCAGCGTGGAGAATGTGCCCCGAACGCGACGAGGCTCGTCTGGCGGCCCAGAGAGGCACAAGACAGGCCGCAAAGACAAACAACAGGGCCAGTATGACACCCAGGCGCCAATTGGCAGCGCCCGCAACGAATGCGATGACCGGAAGGGATACCGCAATGCCCAGAACAGGCATGGCAATACGCAGATAAAGATTATCGAGGAGCTCGACATCGCCGACGAGACGATTCAGCAGATCGCCCGCACGTCTGAACCCGAGCCCCGCAGCCGCGCCCTGGGCGAGGTTACGGAAAAACCAGACACGCAGGGCTGCAAGTGCGCGGAACATGGCATCATGCGCATATAAACGCTCGGCGTAACGCAGGATGATCCTTGCGCCGCCGAAAGCACGCAGCAGACCGAATGCCGTACCGAGGCCCAGCGCCAGCGCCGTAACGCTTGCGCCCGCATTCCACATGAGTGCGAGACCGCTAAGCAACGCAAGTGCCGAAAGCACCATGCCAAAAACAAGTCGTCCGCTATATGGGCGCCAAACGGACAGTATTTTACGCAGGGCCGCCCGTGTGCCGATCGGGGCTTTGCCATGCTCGGAACGGGTGTGAGGCCGCACGGCAGAAACAGCAGACGTCGCCACCGAAGCAGACGCAGGCTGAACCGAAGGCGGCGAGGAAGGAACGGCATTTTTCACGATGCGCACTCCATAACACTGTCGCTTCCGAGCTGGATTGCGCGGGTGGCAAGCGCTTTCATGGCAGGGGAATGCGAGCTGAGAATAACGGTGCGTGCGGCGGCAAGCATGGCCAGCGAGGCTATGATCGACTGCTCCGTCTGCGGATCGAGATGCGCTGTCGGCTCGTCCAGCAGCAGGAGCGGAGCATCCTTGAGGTAAGCGCGCGCTATGGCCACACGTTGTGCCTGACCACCAGATAGACCGAAGCCTCCCTCTCCGATCACCGTATCGAGGCCTTCCGGCAGATCAGCCAGAACGACTTCGAGTGATGCCGCCCTGATCGCCTCGGCTATTTCCGCTTCGTCGGCCTCGGGCCTGGCGAAAAGAAGGTTCTCACGCAGCGTACCGGCAAATATCACCGGCTTTTGCCCGATCCATGCGAGATAGCGCGCAATATCGCGGCCCTTCATGGTCGAGATATCCTGACCATTGAACAGGATCTGCCCGTCCGTCGGCTGCACGAAACCAAGCAGAAGCTCGATCATGGTGGACTTGCCTGCACCTGACGGCCCGTCAAGCAGGAGAACCTCTCCCGGACCGACAGTGAAATCGACATGTTCGAACACGGGTGGCCCGTCTTTGAGCCAGGCATAGCTGAGGTTCCTGGCCTCCACCGTCACGCCTCCTATACGCTCATCACGTCGATCGGCTGTCTCGTCGATCAGCGTATCGCCTGAAGTGCCGAGCCCATCCATGGCTTCCGCCGCCCCGGCGGCATGCGCACGATCCTGATAGGCCAGAGCCAGACCGCGGAACGGGGCAAAGAATTCGGGCACGAGGAAAAGCGCGAAAAGGGTCTGCGTGAAATGGGGTGAAGGGTGAATGCGCGGCAGGCTACTACCCTCGATATGGACGAAGTGCCCCTGCGTGAAAACGATCAGCACGATCGCAACGACCATAGCGACATCGATTGCGGCAGAGGACAGGAAGGCGACACGCAATATCCTGACCGTGCGACGACGCAGATCGTCCGCCGCCTGAGCAAGCGACGAGGCCTCGCGCTCTGTCGCATTGAAGAGAACGATCGTCGCTATGCCTCTTATACGGTCGAGAAAACGCGACTGAAGGCGAACCATCGCGAGAAACTGGTTGCGCGACGCCAGGGCAGCACCGATCCCGAAAACCGCCTGCGCCACGGGCACCAGAGCACCACAGATCGCAAGAATAAGCGCAGCCCGTGCGTCGACGGCAAAGACGGCGGCCAGAACGATGACCGGGAAAAGCATCCAGGTCATGGAGGCCGGCAACCAACGGCCGAAATAGCCATCGAGTACTTCGATGCGATCGACCAGCAAGGCTGCAATTTCAGCAGAATGCTGCCGTCGCAGAAGAGCCGGGCCCACTCTGAAAACGGAATCGAGCACATCACGCCTCAGACGCTCGCGGGACCTTATGCCGGCTTTGGCGGCAAAATGCTCCTGTAAGTAAAAGCAAAGCGCGCGAAACAGGGAGAGCGCGGCAAAACCTGCCATGAGCGATCCGACAGC
>CAJQZM010027080.1:0-16463 GCA_907164665.1 Colias nastes | reverse complement strand
CGATGTGTGTTTAATGCTTTAAATGTTTCTTAATATCTAAGACAATGTTCTTGTAGCCTATGTCTCTATGGTGAAATCGATAATGAAGTGATTTCGTTCGTAATCTATTTGGAGGATTTGTTCGATACTTGTTTCGTGAAAATAGTACTAAAATTGTTTATCCTCTTTATTTTTGATAATACTTGTTTAGTCTTTAAGGAAACATAAAATAAAAAATAAAAAAATAATTATAATCTAATTCTACATTCAAATACATTTTATTTCCTTCTTTACTTCTAATTTATAAAAAAATGCGCAAAAATTAAGTAATTCATGTCCCACGCATCAAAAAGGAAACACCACAGATTCAATCTTTTAATTTAGGTAGGTACGTCACTTTATATAGAAAAGAAAGTAAGTATTTTATAATCTTTATTTCAATCGAATTATATTCCAAATATTCCAAATGCGACATTTCAAGGTTACTTTCTATGTAAACCTGTAAGGTTAGCCTGTCAGAAGGTATTTTATATAACGTCAAATTCAAGTGATTTTTGGTAAACATAGGTTTACGGTTAACCTTAAGTCTAGACTTAAACAAATTAGTTAAAATAATGCTATAATTTTATAACCTTTTTTTTTGTTCCTGTTCCGTTCTTGCAAGGAACACTTCTTCTGTCATCGTGGCATTGCTTGTTTTTTTGAAATTCACTTAAATAAAATCCTATTCATAATATTTTAAATAAGTGTAGTTTAAAAAGAAGCATTAATAATAACCGATGTGGTCACTCATATACTATGTAAAATTATTAGGAAATAAGTAATAACGAACTTATTCCTGATGATTGACGTTACATAAGAATTTATAATTTTGACCTTATATTTAAAAATTTTATGTTTATTTATATTACCGAACCGTTAATAAGATAAAAATGTAACACTGAATTTTCCTTATTAACGAATGATAATAAAATAAATATCTTGAATATTGCATGCTTTGACAAAGATTTATTACCTTTTAGTCATGGTACAATCACTAGGCGCAGGTAACTCTACTTCAGACTTTCTAGACCTAAAAAAGCAAGACCTCAGACATTCTCTAAAAACGGAAATACTTTTAACATCAGATCACTTGGGAATGCTAACCGCAAATGTTAAGTGAATAACAATTTGATATAAAACGAAAAAATCGTAAATTATTTTAAAGGCGGTGAGTTAAGAATTTATTATTACCTAGAGCTGATTGTCGTAGGTATGTGTTCTCCAGAATATTTAGTACTTTTATTATGTACGATTTATTTTTGTATGTGTGACAGACAGAGCCTTTCGAAATTTTTTCACATTTTGATATATCTATGTATTATTTTATCTATATTTAATACATCAAATTACCTACTTAATCAAGTAGTAACCTACTTAATCTGTTTGCCACACCATGTCCATCGATTTCATCAAATTTTGAACCTCAAATGTTGTCATCCTCCTATTACACTTCAATATATATTTAAAAAATGATTAATATATTTCTTATTTAATTAATAGGATATAATATACCTACCTATCCTAAACTGAAATAAGATGTCTTGCTAAAGAAATTAAATGACACATAAAACCGTGGTACAGCACTAGTCATCAATAGAATTGCAAACGAATCGCAATCTTTAAATACAATACTTACCAAAATACTTCCAATGGAGTCGAAGATAATTTACAGCGGCGATCAAACGGGACCCTAATTTATGTGCTGATAAATCAAGGGTCAGCATTTACAAGGTTCCGTATGCATATTTATGAGTACACTAGTAATTGTAGTAGTAAATCCCACCTAGTTGAAGGAATGAATAAATATGATGGAACTCTGCAAGGATGTAGTGTAGTAAATTGTAATGAACGTCTCTAGAGGGAAATTCATTATTCTAAATAAAAAAAATTCGTGTGATTTTGATGGCGATTGTTTAATAGTAAGAAATGATAAATTGGCAATAAATAAAAATCATGGATTAGCGCAATGTTGTGTGGTAGGTACCTACTACCTATTTGTTTAAATTATTAATATTTTTTTATAGAGGTAGTTTTATTAAACCCTAACTACATAGTTTAATAATATCAATCCATTTTTTTATAAAATTACATAAAAGTTTTCTTCTTATCCTCTTTACTCATTAGAAATTTTGCCTGATTGATTTGTTGTTTTTTCCACAGTTACGTGGGTTCCTCTTTTTTTATCTAGTTTAATAATTTAATATTCCCACGTACTGAATTGTGAGACGTAAAAATAACTTTCTTAGGGAAGTTCTTGGAAAAATCAAATATCAGGCATTATTTAAGAAAATTCTCGAAACAGGAAGTTTGTAAAGTTTTAAATACGTAAATGATGTTATCCATTTATAATGTAATATAATGTACCTAATTATGATATTATATAAATAATATAAAAATATTAACATTGAGTGCATAAGAAATTATTTCAACATTAAGGATTGGACACACGACTTTTTCTTAATAATATGTTAATTCGTGACTAAGGTACCACGATCCGACCGAAATTAGAGCGACGCAGCTATATAAATGTATTCAAGTTATATTTCACTGCGAATGACCTAATTAAGTGATTAGGTCGTAATTACTAGATCAAGGAAGATATATTTTATATTGTATTAATAAACAAATTTCCTAATTAGGAACTAAGGAAATATATGATTCAATATTTCGATATATAACTCGCATCTCACATATAAATAATTAGCAAAAATTTGGGATTAGCGTCCCCTCCTCACGTCGTATCGATCCTACGCCCCTGCGGCTTGTCGCGAAATTATCGAAATCTAACAAAAACATCCCGAAACTCACAAGAAAACTAATAACCGGACTTACCACCCTGTATAACACACACACGCAGCGCGCCGACACACACACGCAGCGCGACGCACACAGGCGCACCCCTCTAATTATATACGTCTACACCGAAAGAAAATAAAGATCGGGGAAAAATTTTACAAGAAACAAGTGCCGGACTTTGGGAGGGGGCGATGACCGCTCTCCGTCATTAAACCCCCTCCCCGGGGGGGCTAGTTCCCCCCTGGATGTTTAATAATATGAAGAATTGGAGATAATTTGCGCGAAACTAAATAAGAAACGCCGGACGAAAATTGAAAGGTCGGCCCTGAAGAGGGATGGAGTAGCGCCCTCTCTTTTCCTGTTAAGTTTTAATGTGTATGAGCGCGGTATTAAGATTATTTACTTCATTATCTACTTTGTGTGGGTAGTTTATGTTAAATTAAATCTAATGTGGAGATTTGGATGGAACGGAATATACACTACTAGTAGAATAATGAATAGTGATGGAATTCGCCAACTATTTAGTTGTAAATTCATACTTTGTACATGTGTATTTTATAAAATTTGATATTTATGTAAAACGCCAAATGCATTAAAGTAGCAAAATAAAAATTTTCAAGAAAAAGTTTGAATTGTATAAAGTTAGTTACGTTTTCATTATAAAATTTAAGTGTAACAAGAAATATCTTGTAACAATTTGTTTCAATTTGAACTCGCTTCGTAATTTATCCTCATTTCATAACATAATGTTCATTTTAAAATTAAATTTAGCAAATTCCTTAGAAAATTACTTGGGCGTTTTGTATCGACTGACCGATTAAATAATTTTAAAACACACATAGTAGACATAGACAATACACATTAAGTACATACATAAAAAAAAAACTTTTATGTATTTTATTTCACAATCTTAATCGATATTCTCAAAAACGTATACGTATTTTTAAGTATTGTTTAATCCAATTGTTTAATTAATTTGCATGTACATATTCAGTAAAAACGACAGTAGGTAAAAATAAATTAAAAACCTCATTCATTACACCATTTCATCATTCAAGAACACAAAGGGAGAACTCCGTAGACCAACAAAACAATATATTTTGGATCAATTGAACGTCGTCCGTCTGAAATATGTAGTTAAAATCGTCCGAGTTTCCGTCAGGCCGTCGACAAATAAATTGCGGTGGATAGGACAAGACGGATGGATGGGGGCCGCGATAAACACGAGTGCTTACAAGCGAGCCTCGCCAGACGTGCGGCGGTTGAACGTCGCGGTTCGAACGCTGCTAACTTGATAATACATGGTTGGTAGTTGACACTTAATATTTTTTTTGGCAAATGGAAAAATTATCTATTGTACATGTGCCATAACATTCATAACAAGTAAGTTTATGGCTTGTGAAAGTTTAAACATAGGATCTTTCGGAAATTTTAATCGATATACGTATAGGATATAGACGCTTATGTATATAGGATAAAATAAAGTGGGGCTAAATACTAGTAACATTACACAACACATTTTTACAATTTATACGTAGTTATTTTTGCCAACCTTACGATCTACTTCGATGCGATTATTTCAAATAGAATTATGATAAGGCTGGATTATAGTCAGGCAATCAAGTCAAACAAATAAGCTCATTGATTTCCTCTTTCAGACTTCAGTATGAGCATTCTATAAAATACCTAAAACTAGTTCATCGCTATATATTTTGGTGCAACGGTTATGAATATGTAATGGTGTTATAATTTTATTGATTCTTTTAAAAATATAATGCAATTGCGCCATGACTTTTAATTATAATACAACAGTAATATCAGATTAACATAAAACTTTAAAACCTTATCAACTTACCTACGTCCAATGATAACAGTTCTAACAATAAATTTCATGTTATCTCATATTATGATACAGAGAAGCTGTGGGTAATATCGACTGCCGTTCCCGACAAGTAGCGTCCAAAACGCGTCTCGTGTGGCGACACCTTTTCCATTTCGAATGTCGTCAAATGTTCTACAATCAAAGTTTTTATTGCACTTTCTCAACTCGAGGAGAAGTAAGTTTTAACAATTTTTATGTGATAAAAAATATTACAGAAGTTACGTTACAAATGTATGACCATACATAAAAACAGGAAGTGATGTAATTTTTACAACCCTGTTTACGTCTTAATATAATATGTATTTAGGGGTCCAAAGTTTTATGGTTTTATTTTTTATAAGAATTACTTATTTACCTAAAATTGAAAAGGAAAGACATTTCTATTTCATAGGTCCTAAATTTAAAAATAAAGAATATATTTTGAATAGGACATAATTGACTTATTTATAAACAGTCCAGTTATTTTAGTATATTTTAAAGGATATCTAATACTATAGATTATCTGTTTTATTGACCCAATGAGCTACGACTACGACCTTTCCGCTATGCGTATGTGACGTCATAAATTATTTTGATTCAATTTTATATACTGATGTGCGTTTTGTAATAAATGTAGAGATACTTACATGAAGAGCTTTTAAATAAGATGTTTGAAGACTATAGTCTTATAAAATATAGATTTTACATGAGCTTTTTTGGTTTTTAACAAAATCGATATAGGTACTTAATTATATTTTTTGTCAAATTTCTTAGGACTTATTATAGGGGCTCTATTTAAACGTAGTTGCAAATGCTTTTTTAATTAATAGGTATTAAATTTTAATACATTTTTTTACATCAACCATGTTTTATTAATATGAATATAATTCAATCTAAAACGACTAACTTTGATGTCGTTATTAACATGACGTCATTAAGAACATCTTATTGACTTTCTTCCTCTGATTAGTTAAAATTATCTCTAATCAATACTATTCTCAACCGACCAGCTATTCCATTTGGCAATTAAAACAGCCACATCAGTTTTATCCAAGCCCCCTCTATATTAATCTAATCACACTCAGCCAAGAATGTGTGAGTCTACGTCTTTAATAATAACCGGGGTTCGGGGAGGCCACCCGCCTCCACACTAGTGAAAAAATATATCCTAAGGAAAACAATATTATAAATTGGACCAGTGTGTATGTGTGCGTGCGTATGCCGTATTTCGCTCGCTTTATATCATTTTATTTTATTCCTACTATTTTCAGTTTTATTATTTTTCTTTGACGAATTCAACGAATGAGATTGCTTTAATGTGGACTAGTTTTGTTTTGTTGACTTCTGTATTGATTTGATTGTGCTGGTAATTAGGTTTATGTTGTGATATATTTTTATTTATTCTTGAGGGAGCCTAGAGGGAGTATGATTTGCGAGTGACGAGTGTATGCAAAAAGTAACAAATATTTCTTTGGCTTGCATATCCAATTAACTAACCTGAGAAATCTTGTTAGATTTGTACTTTTAAAATCTGCAAAGTAAGATAAAATCCTTATACTTACATAGCTTATGTTTATATTTAAAACTGTTAGGTCTTAATGGTTTAAACTTAAGTTTAGAAATACTAATGTTATTGTAACATTTAAATTCAACTTGAGAAACTTTTAAGAGCTTTCAACAGCGATTTTTCTTATAAGAAATGTTAACTAAAAAAGAAAATTGAACACAGTTCATTGCTGCAAACACACTGGATTTTCGTTTCAATTTTTAAAAAGCGTATAAAAAGAGCAACGTACAACATCTTTGCGATTGTGTAATTATATTCGTTAGAAACGAATTTACATAGTTAATAAGTTGCTGTAAATAATCCGATTATGAATATCACTTTACATTGAATACGTTAGTCCAATAGTGTGGCTTCTTCAAACATGCTAAGCGTGCTGCGTGAGCCGTATCTGGTTCTGGGGACGTTCTTACCAATATTTTGTTTGTTTGCCTTTCACGTCGTAACGGAGCGATTTTATTAGATGATTTTTGTTGACGGAAATAGTGAAGAGGCTCTGTCTAATAACTTAAATAACTTAGGCTACTCCTACGGCTTTTATCGCGGTGATACATTCTAATATTATTTCTTTTGACAAATTTATGAAAAACAAGTTCAAAAACAAGTGCATGAGCTGAAACTCCTGACTTCTTGTTAGAAAAATAAATCTTATTGCATTTTAAATAGAGTCCAATTAGAATCGGTTAACTCATAAATAGAGTCAAATAAATACAGTCAGGTTTATTAAGGGTTTATTAATATTAATGCAGTATTATAAGTTATTACAAAAAAATAGATTTCAGTCTGACAATATTATTACAATCGTAATTAGCAGTCCTACATAAGACATTTTCTATTTTTCTTAGTAAAACTCTGAAAATAGTCCCTCTTTATAGTTTACTTTAAAAGTATGAATAAATAAATAGAACACCTATTTACAAGTGAATATTTACGAAACCTACATTTTTCTTCAAATAGAAATTCGTACTAAATCTTATTAATATAGTCTGATTAGGGCTTAAGTCTCAATTCTAATTTAGATGTTTTTGGTATTGTAAATAAATAATACCACAGATAAAATATAATACAATATTAATAAATATACATAATATATACGTATATAATAGATAATGCTAATAAAAGCAAATCACAGAAATTCGGTTCGAGAAGTTTAAAAATCTCCCCGATTTTGCAGGAATCTTATTAAACTTTAAAAATATTAACATAATTCTGATTCTTATTATGGGATTAACTGAACCGAAAGTGATAAATGAGTATGCTTTGAGGATGAGGATACAAGTTGACAGAATATACGGAAATATGAGAACATTCGATTTCAAGGGTTCTTATCTATTTCTGCATTATAGTGTGTTATAATATAACACACTATAATAAAATATATATAAAATAACACGTATACAATATATTTACCTTATTATAATCCATTAATCATTAATTACTATATTCTGTTTTTGGTGACATAAGGGAGTGATATTCGTTTGCCATTTTGGGTAATTTTAAATAAATAATTTTAATTTTAACTAATTACTGTTTTAATAATGTAAGTATGGGCTGATTTTTCAATCCTTGGTTAAAACTTATTCGTCGAATAACGTATGACATTTTAAAAATGCATTCTAATTGCCCGTATTTGAAAGTTTATAGGTAACATTTTAACCTTATCGTGTAATACTTTATTGGACGGGTAAGTTTTAACCAAGGATTGAAAAATCGGCCCTAAATCTAAATCATAATATCTAAGAAATAATTTACTATCTCTACCTATCTTTTTTAATTTAAGGAAGAATGAAACAAAATAGCGTTTTAATATTAATTCAAAAGCTTACAAGGCTTAAAAAGTTTAAAGAAAGATAAATATCGATTATAATATCTAAAAAGTCCATAAAATTCTACCAAAACATACCTATCATATTGACATGAGTATTCCAATAATTTTTGGAGGCCTTATCTCTTGGAAGGATCTGTAAATATGTTCTTATATATATATATATATATCTTCTGTGATATAAACGTCAATACTCAACAACCTACAATTCTGTCAACCTACAATTTTGTCATAATGTTTGTAACTAAACTCCTCCGAAAAAGCCAACTTTTTATGAAATTTTGAGTGTAAATTTGGTAGGTTTATCTTATAAGTGGTTCAGGGTGTTTCTGGTTCTGGCATACAATTTTGCCAGGTCAGCTATCTAGTCTATATAGAATACATTTATAATAGTATTCATAAATACAACTTATCATTTGCATTTTTAAAAATCAAAACAAAAAAAGCTTTATTATCGTATACCTACTTAATTCAATGCTATTAAAAGTTAGAATGGAAATATTTTTTTTAATTGAAATGCTGTCAATTTTATAATCTGTTATTTTCTGGAAAACTTTTGCTTAGTAGAAGAATGTATAGATGTGTATTTTTCAAAATATATTTTACGGATAGCAATCTTCATGTGGTAACCCATTTACCACCAAGTGACGCGTTTGCATTTTTTCGGGGGCGATAGTAGTTTTTATTTAAGTCATTATAAGGGTAGGGCCTTCCTTTTGTAAGTGTATATGACGCCGTCATCTGGTTAAATCTGCTATTTGATTGAATAACTAGCGTGTTCATTGAATGACGACACTTAATTAAGGACAACTTATTTAGATTTAAATGCATCATTTTCTTAAAATTACTGATATTTAGTTGATTGAATAGTAGGTACTTAGTATGTGATGGCGTATTTCTGTCACCATCATAAAAAGTCTACCATAAATAGCAATCCCCTTTCCTTTCGATAAAACATTAAAACATCGCTACTTTTAAGAAAAACAAAAATAATAACAATCAGCTGTTCCCGTAGCAGACATTTTCCTTCCGTTATAAGACGATTTTGACGGAACAGTCGACGATATTTTTGCGAACATATATTTATAGATATCCTGAAATATTTTTACCAAGTCATAAAAATGGAAAACATCGTAATTTGGAATTTAAATTCAAGCTCTCGACAGAGGGTGGTGGGGTGTGATTGTGTGCGTGTAGCTGTGTGTGTGTGCTTTCTTTGTATTCACGTCAATTTGACGCACGTTCAAGACAATCTCATATAAATCTTTATTCATATAAGGTCGTGTAATATTTGAAAATCTATACTTACACTGTAGCGATGAATTTTGTATATTTGTGCCTTAAGTGGGTCATCTTTAAAAGAAAAGGGACTTGCTTGGTATAAAAAAGTCTAGTAAGCTATTCTAAAGTACATACTTAGACTAGGGTTTAAACTAGGGTTTAAACAGTTGTTATATTATTGCCACAAGCTAGTTTTCCATCACTATTTGCCCAGAATGGTCAATTTCAATATTAAAACAAACGTAAATTGATTTAGGTTTTAACAAAAGCTTAACTGAATTCGTATAAATAAGAACGAAGGCCAAACCGCGAGCGTTCACGTAACTCATATCGATTTTGTGTCCAAATTATTTTTATTTTTATCAACGATACGTTTTAAAGATAACATGATAAGGTGGAATTAAAATTGTACTAAATTGTTCATCGATTATTGTTATCGGACAAATATTTTGGGGAGCTTTGTGATACGCGAGTTATTTTGACTTTTCCATATGACTATTTATTATTTAACTATATTAAATATTTGAAGCTATGGGGAATGAGCAGCATGTTTTTGAATTGTTTTATTTTTAACTAGCGGTCCGCCCTGGCTTCTTTTATTTCGCAATAAAAGGTAGCCTATGTTCTTTCTAGCGGTCTAAAGAATGTCTGTGCCAAATTTCATCAAAATCTGTCCAGTAGTTTATGCGTGAAAACCATACATACATACATACATACATACATAATTACAAACCTTTCCTCTTTATAATATTAGTATAGATAGATTATATTGTACTTTAATGATATACTTTGAATAAAACTTTGGAAAGTTTTTTAGATAGAAATTACCATTAAAATCGATTTAGAAGTTTATCATAATCGATCTCTTACAAAAACAAATCTTTAAAAATATACAAAATTTCGTTTAGAAACGCACACACGTCGTCATATTCGTCATTCCCCTTTTGATTATCAATTTTTAAATTGAACTGAAATCATATTGACAACGATAATTATAAAATGTATAGCACCTGGCGCGGGGGTGTGGGTTCGACTCCCGCCTCGTTTGATTGAAAATAAATATGCGGTGACATGAACGACGAATGTGGCGTGGAGTTGATGTTTTGTTACAAAAGTTTTTGGTATGTTGCTATACTTTAGTATTTTAATTTTCATATATTGCAAGGAGTGGTATTATAATTATTGTTTGAGTCTTTATTAAGTGATGATTTAGAAAAACTAAAAATTTAATTTGCTTGATACGAGTTTACTGTTTTGTTATTTACTATATTTATAAGTTTTTTTTCACATATTCAAATATACTTCCGTGCAATCCAAAACATCCATTCCATCAACAATTCATCCTCCCAGAACTATAGCACAGCAATTCAGTGGAGCCTCATACACTAAATATTTCAGAATATTTTTACGATTACATAACGCTACTCCACGCATTCCGACGAGCCGGCGCCCGCATGTCATTTTGGGAGCCATTATAAAATGTCGACTATAATCGGCCTTTATTTTTATTTTATTTGCGCCACCCTCCCACCCCCTCCCCGATATTTCAAAGTTAACGACTGCATAAAAATATAACACTCGAGTTGAAAAATTTCGGCCTATATTTTTATGTTTCGGTATGAAATGTAAGGATGTCTTGGTAATAATGAATGAGGTAAGAGCTTAGTTCTGTATGTAGGTACGTGTTTTTCTTATGCGTATGATACGATTTCTTATGCGTATATTAAGGAAGTTAGTACTTATGTGTAATGTTTTTGTTCAATTGTATGGTTGATTTTTTTTTTATCTCTATACTATTAAGTATTCTGTGTCTCTGTGCTAGATTTCATTCGGATCCAAAGAGCTGTTTGTTTCAGTTCATTTCAACTTTTTTAGCATTTGTAGCTTCGAGCAGCTCATTGCAAATAAATTTAGAGAATATTTACTGAGGTTAAAAAACGCAAACTAGGAAGGTTATTTATTTCCCTTTTTTAATATTATACAACGTCATATTTTTATGTAAATAATTCATATATTTTCAAGAATTTATAACACGCATCACTAATGCGGTTGTTTTTGTTTATGATCAACATTATGAAAACATCCCCATTGGTGCTGTTTGCTTCTTCCTTCAAATTTACTTATTTCAAAAATTACACAATACTTAGACATATTATAAAAACAAATGTTTTTTATTTTTATGAATGTCTCTAGAATGTTCAAAATTCAAATTTTATTTTATCCCAATTAACTTTGTTGTCTCTACCTAGGTGCCATAAACGTTTCTACTCATCTCCTTTTTTATATCCATAACAATTGAATAAATCACAAATATTTCATTTTAGAATGAAAAAGGAGCGGAAAAAACTTCCAAGAATTTTAAAAAATCGATTTTCATAACCTATTATTTTGAGATATTATAAACCGCTACAAACATGGCGTCCAGTGATCGCTATAAAGTCCGATACATATTGTTATTAGTGTTAAATATAGTTTAGTTACATGCCAAGCGACACTTTTGGTAGCCTAATTACTTGCACGACATTAAATTTGGCGGTCAACAGTAATGGAAATAATGCCTATTTTTAAAATGGCTTTGGAACTTTCTAGATGTTCGCGTTTAAAGGCGAATGTTTAAAATTTTAAAGCTACACTTTTTAGACTTTGTAGTTATATACCTTCTATTTTTTTTTTGCATTTTATTGATATTTTTGTCAATGAAAATACTTTTAGTTTTAACCAAAGTCACCTAAACTAACGAGTAAGATGCTTTTTTGTTTCGAAATTCATGAAAGTGATAGTGCTAGTAAAAGCTGTTAGCTATATTAAACAATTCTCTATCTTCTAATCGTGTTTTAAAACTCTATAACAAATAATGAACACAAAAATAGTATTGAAAATGTCGAATCACGCCATAAAAAGAGCAGAATATTGGTATGTCATAATACAAAGCGTCTACAATGCTTTAAACTGTCCTTTAAATCACAAATAAGCAATATAGTTGCTTGTTATACGATTACGAGGGTCGAAAAGGTCCAACTTTGGCATTTGCAACACCTCGCGGGCGTGGACCTATATAATGAATGTCGGAAAACAAATTTTTACACAGAATGATATATTTACGTCATGTTTAAGGTAACATGTTGTCTATTTTGTAATAGTTATGAAGATAAATCGAATTTCAAATTATAAATAATCTATTTATTACATAACCTCAATTTAAACACGCGTTAACAATATCGCGCTGAAACACGAAACAACAAACAAAAATTAACTTTAATTAAAAGCCCAATTTCATAAAAATAGAGAAATCATACAAATAGTTATAATTATTAATAATCCAAACCAATAGATTCACCGTTCAACTTCCATAAAGTAATTAAACTTCACAACTTAATATAAAAACTTTTTACTGCGCAAAAAAAAACATGCCTAATGAAAAAAAGGCGCCAACAGGCCCCCGAATTTTGTTTATACGCAAAATAACGCGAAAGTTTCCTCGTGTTTTCTTAAAAGAAAAAGCGAAAAATATTTGAAAGCAGGCTGAACTTAAATTTATTACACCATTACTCTTAATCATAAATGTGGAAACGGGACGGCGAATATTAAAGAAAGCTACGTGCTGTGAAACAGAAATAGTGTTTTGTCGAATGATGGAAAGGGACACATGTATTTACACTGCCGCGCCCTTTTGATAGTGTTTCCAAATTTTCGGAAAGCATCGTGTATTGTTTGCTTTTAGGGATGGCTTACATGTAGCAACAAAATATTATTTTACAAAAATAGCATGAGCATTTATATGAAGATAAGCTTTGTAATTCGAATTTCTTGTCGATATTGATCTGCGATATAATTACTAACTTATTGCCTATTTTTTTTATTGAAAAAAATCCATAGTGAATACATACAAGTTACATAATGCTTTGCGGAAGTTAAGAAAGTGAAGTCTCCATTAAAATAATTTGTCAATACAAAAAGCTTTTAAAGTTAGGAATTCAATTGAGTAACGTGTATGTTAATTTTCAATATATGTGATTTAGGTACTCGACAAATAATTAAAATAAATTTGAACAATAAGATGCAAATTTTAAAGGGTTGTTTAAATGTTCACGATGGCATGTAAGACAAGCCTAATGCGTAATGCACCGGCCCCTGTCGAAATAATCAAATCGAGGGGTGCCCCGGCTAGTGGGGTGAGATTTTTGCTATTTTCTACAAAAAAAGACACATTGCGCCGTTTTTACCTAAAACACGTCAGTTTTGAGCGCACGCGCATTCAGAGGGCATCGGGCACGTGCCGTGCGAAATTTGAAAATCGAACGATTTTGACAGTTCAGTTTTGTAAACAAATTTTGAATTTTGAAAATGGAACATTTCTAGTGATGTGTTTTATAAAGTTTTATTAATAAAGTGTAAACAATAAACATTTATTATGGTGGCATGTGACATAAGTTTATGACAAATGAACGAGGATAATTTAAATTTGAGAAACGTTGACAGGTGAGGTTTCTTATTAGAATCGGCTAAGATCTGTATTATGTGTGTATGTTGTTATCATTAGTTTCCGTATGTTATAAACCATTAAAATAATATACCTACCAATACATGTATGCATTGACACATTTTCTTTTGATATTGTTTATTATTTAATTGTAATTATCTTAGTGTTTTAGATATTTTTGGAATGAAAGGACTATTTTACATAATTAAAATACGAAGTGGTTAATTTATTCAGTAATTTACTGGTTTTGAATCTTTTACGTACTATAGCTACTAAGACTGATTTACGTAATATAAAGTAACAATATTTAAATCATCGCGTTTTTTAAACTTTAAAACTGGCTAAATGGTTTTTGTTTCACAAATAATTTTTATAGTAATTCTATGGCGTGTTGTTAAAAATGTATTGTACCTACTTGTTTCAATTCAACAATGTTGTTGAAGATCAATCAATCATTCTCATCATGAAAATAGACTTTCAAAGCTGTCTAGACTTTACAAAAGATTGTAATTTTATTTTACATAGATTTATTTTGTACTTAGAAAAAGTTATTATATTCCACATAGATAAATTATTTTGTACTTAGTACTTAATACTTGTATACCAAATAGCAATTGTATTGAAGTAATTTTTATTTATACAGATGTGAAATGCATCTGCTCTATGCATGAGACGAATGCGACTCAATAATATTTAATATAAGCGCGGCTTTACCTTCATGTCTTGTCATGGTGATATATGTAATATAGCCTTCGATAATTGCGTTATCTAACACTGAAAGAATTTTTCAAATCTGAACTATAGTTCCTTAGATAAGCGCGTTCAAGCAAACAAAATACAAACTCTTTGTAAAGTTTGTGTAATAATAAACATGGAAACAATTTTGAAGTCAACAAAGCTAGACCAAAAAATTTTGAAGAAATAAATATCGATAAATCTTGAAATACGGAATCAATTTAAAGATTCAATTTAACGTGAAATTATTGCACGTTTACAGACTTTCAAGTATAATAGGCATTTTGTTATAATAATACAGTCAATTGTTATTTTTTACAGTCAATTGTTATTTTTAAAGGTACAGTTTATAGAGCCAATAAAAAAAAACATTGCGTATCTCAACTTTTTGCGAACGTCGGTTAAAAACTATTTCTTCGTGTCTTTATAACTGTAAAAATAACATAAAATTACGCATACAAATAATATTTTCTTAATAATAATTTAAGAAGCTATATTTTATAATTTACCTTTATTTGTAACCTATAATATTGGGATTAGATGTTGTTCTTTAAGTAATGCCTGAAAAATATGTATAAATTTGTGTTTTTTTATTTGTTCTGTTAAATAAAAAATAACACTTTTTGATGTCCTATGAAAAATTACCCTTTGAAAAATAGTTTTTTTATAGGCATGTTGAAATATGACGCTTGCTTTGAAAAAATAAAAATTAAAACACAAATGAAAATTGTTTAAAAGATGAAATAATTATTCTATGATAAATTAATTGAGAAACGATCGTAATTTGTTTTGTATTTGAATTCAAGGTTCATGGAACAACCGCAAGTAAAAATATTGAGAGATTTCTACGCAAAGTTGACTTGTGGCTTGCTGGATACTAGTTAATCAATATGCATGAATGAAAAGACTTATAAGTAGGTACAATAATATTACGGTTGCGTTCTTAGTCAGGATTTTCTCTTAATTTACTGTAGTTTCCTTGAAATCGGTTTATGTATTGTTACCAACTAACATTAGCTATAAGTAGACATCGGATTATATGCACTAACAAAATGCCAAAATATGCATGCAAATATGCACTAAAAAAGGCCGAAATATGCACTAAAAACGACTGATATGCCTAAAATATGCACAATACAAAATCAAAAAACCTTTATTATTTTTATATATTTAAATCAAAGATTGTACAAAAACAGTGAAATTTTCTTGAAATTGAGTATAGTTTTTGTGCCAATATACAATTAAGCATTTTTACCAAATTTTCGAGCGCAAATTTGTGACGTTTGTCACCCGCGAGCCCAGTGTTGCCACCTTAGACCTTTCCGGGCTAAATCTAGCCCTTTTTTGGAATTCAACCCGTGTTTTAAGTTTTTAGCCACAAAAGGGTAATCTAGTCCTATTTTGAATGGCTCATAATTTACATAAAATGTATCCCATTTTGTAATTTTTTGCCATTCTATCATGCCAAAATAGGGTTTGTTTACTCGCTGAGCGTTCTGATTGGCTAATAAAGGTTAGTCGACCAATCAAAACTCCCGCTACTTAACGAAATATGCACGATTGGGGAAAAAGGCTAAAATATGCACTAACGCCGTAATTAGAGAGTTTTATGCATTTGCATATGCAAATATGCAAATGCATATAATCCGATGTCTAGCTATAAGATTCAAATGAATGGCATAAATAGGGTTGCCATGAAAAGGAAAAAGACTTTAAGAACCACACAAAGTTCATATCTTTATTCAGATTTATTTACTAATGGTTTATTTTATTTTATTGATTTATTTACAGATTTATTAATGGTTACTTTCTCAATTCCAGATGCGGCGGTGACGCGATGTCGGTAGCGCCGGCAGTGAAGCGCGAGCGCGACTGCGGCGGGCCCGGGCCGGGGTAACCC
>CAJQZM010027079.1:0-18304 GCA_907164665.1 Colias nastes | reverse complement strand
ATTCGCAATTTCATTCGATTCACAAATTATTTTAATATTTAAACTCACATTTTAATAAATGTATAACATGCCATATTTAATGATAAATAAAGGTATATCTAAAATATATTTCCTTACTGTCTTTTTATTTTAAAATATAACTAAAATAGATAATCCAGAATTAATAATATACTATAGTTGAATAATTAAATATAAATAATTAAGAATAAGTACAGAAATAATGGGCATTGCTTAATAATTATAATTTTTTTGTCAATAATTGACTTTATACAACGTACTGATAACCGTAACTCACGCTTGACCCTGCATTAGCTCATATATGACTGTACGCTGCGCACTCTTCGCGCTCTACCTCAAAAACGGTTGATCGTATAAAAAAAAAGATTAGACAAAAGTAGTAGAGAATTTTATACTCTACAACTTTCATAATAGGTGAAAATATCATTTAAGCAATAGGAACCGAGATATTCGCGAAAAATCGTTTTTTGTGACCTTTGACCTTCAATATCTTAAGACGCGGACACGATAGCATTTGTGACTTTTGAGACAATATTTAGGGTAACAAAACAAAGGTTTTTACCAATTTCCAGCTTATTATCTTTCATTCCGAGGTTGACCCCTTTTTTTACCTAATTTCACTGGGCTATTATAGTATCGCATATTATTTATAGGTAAGTGTATAAGGTACCTAGAAGTCAATGTTTAGTACGTGCCAAAAAGAATATTTCACATTTTGGGTATTCGACTTTGAGCTTATTACTGTGATGTATTGAATACGAATTGAGTTAAATACGTCCTGTATACTTGTGAAGTAAATACCGTTCTCAAATGTCTTTATATACATCGTTCGGTACTTTGAGTAATTGATCTGGGTCGAAGTCCTTGAAAGTTTCTGTATCATTTTTCATTCGTTCTTTTCTCATTTTAAAATTAGCCATATATTTCTCCGTACAAAGGTACAAGTTTGTTTCATTCACTAATTAGGTAATTATTTTTCTCAAAGTTACATAATATATTGAAAACCGGCCAAGTGCGAGTCGGGCTCGCGCACAAAGGGTTCCGTAGCAGCAAATATAATAAATTACAGTTAAATCAACCTATCTCAAAAACTATAAGAGATACTTTGATCAAACCAAAAATCGTTGAAAGAGTTAATTAGCATGCATCACCTCTATTTTTTTTAGAATTTTATACCCCGTAGTTATAAAAATAGAGGGGGGGGGACATACTTTTTACGACTTTGAGAGCTGATATCTCAAAAACCGTTCACTTTAAGAAAAATGTTTTTTAGAAAACTTTATATCATTTTAAAAGACCTTTCCATTGATACCCCACACGGGTATGTACATCGAAAAAAAAAATTTCATCCCTCAGTTACATGTATGGGGGGCCCCACCCCCAATTCTTTTTTTTACTATTTAGTGTCATATTTTTGTAGCGGTTCATACAACACATATTCCCATCAAATTTCATCACTGTAGTACTTATAGTTTCCGAGTAAATCGGCTGTGACAGACGGACAGACGGACAGACGGACAGACGGACATGACGAAACTATAAGGGTTCCGTTTTTGCCATTTTGGCTACGGAACCCTAAAAATTCTTAATGAAATTTAGAAATTTCTGAAAATATACAAAAATGTATATCTTTAAATTTCAATATCTTTAAATTAAATATTACTTATTCTTAATACATAAGAACTTTGCGTGCTGACAATAAAGAAATACGTAAACATATTCCCAGTGTAGGCAGTTCTACATCGCCTTTGGTATCGCATTCTTCAGTTGGATGCGTCACAACACACGGTACAAATGGAGCGATTAGTCACTCTATAGATAAACCACGGCTGACGACTCGAAATATCCTGTACATTTTATCATTTATCTCATAAAGGAATATCACTTACATGGTGAATAATATCTGTGGCAGCGTAGAAGCTCTCGTGAGGGTCCGCCCGTTTCATCATGTAGGGACGCGGGAATTCCGGATCTTCGCATATTTCTATAACAAAATTATATTATTACTTTACATTTTACGTTAATTAAATTCTTGTGCGTAAATAATGTATAAACATTGTTTTAAATTCGGCGTCGTAATTAAAAATAATGTTTGTGTTTTTTTTAGTAATTGGACGAGACGAAGCCTTATAAAAATTTTCGGTGGAATGTGTAATACCGCAGAGTTGATGTTTTTGAAAATTAGTTTTCATTTCCTACATAACATCCACTAAAAATATTTTCAAATCTTGCCCATAAATACAGCACAAATATATATATTTTCACTCTGTTTAGCCGTTTGTAGTTCAAGGGAAATGTTACAATGCATCACATAAGTACCATATTAATACGCATTCACCGTAATCATTTTCGAATCACGATAAAAACCTACCACAATAGGGTAGTCAAATCACAGCACAAAGTGATCTTCAGACTCTTTACACGGTACTCGTAAAGAATCACCCTTATTTCATGGCAATGCATCTTTACAATACGCTACCGATTGAACAATGCGCCTTTCCTATCGGAAGTCCGGCTTTTGTAACGAGCGTTTTGCGTCTTTGAGTTGCCTTTGAGTAACCAAGGGTATTCTATACCAAAATATTTAATAAAAAAAATAAAATTCATTTGGTTACGAAAAGAAAGGTGCCGTGGCCTTAAATCGATATCGACAGCATTCATGAATTTTTCATCGCAAGAAAAAATTCGATTAATTAGGTGCCGTGTGAATCAGTATAAGGGAAAGTAACGAACTACAGAAGAGAGTAAAGAGGTATGAGAGTGCTTGAAATGGTAGTTGCAGTTGAGAGGCGTGTCGAGTTTTGCACGGGTTAATTCAAGCTACGTGAAAACATCGCGCTGGCTGTAAAGACGCTGGTTTTACTAAAAACGTTGTGATGTTAATTTGGAGACTGTTTGAAGTAAGACCAACCGTTTGTATAGATTATCTGGAAATGCCAGTTAAGCTTCTCGCTTCACCACCGTTTAAATGCGGTAAAAACTATCGACTTTGTATTTTATAAAGTTTTAATACTTATTATAAATTCTTATAAAAATTACATGTCTCTTTTGCAAATAATGTGTATTTATAAAATGGTACATGAAATTGAAATAAAAGTAGAAAAAAAACATCTGTTAAAGACTTATTTACAATTAGGGTCAAACCCCGGCAATGTTTCGCAGTGTGCGTGTCTAATATTTACTTTTGTTTCATTTCGTTTCTGAGGCAAAATGCCCACAAGGTATTTGATTTAGGTGGGCAGATGAAAACGGAATGATCCTTTTGTTAGGTGTTTTAATTGAAACAACGTAAAGCATTTATATCGCTGAAACGTTTCGTATTGCGTCCGTTGTGATTACACATTTAATGAAAAATACGTTTATTAAACAACAATTATAAAAAAGATTCCTTACCGTTATATTCGTTTTGATCGTGATTTTCACGTTTCTGTCGTCCTAGTGTTTCTCGCCATATGTTGTAGGGTTCACGATAATCCTCGTCGACGACAGCCGGACTGCTAAATAAATTGATCATATTGAATCATGGTTCTGCATTGAATTAAATAGGTACTCAATAAAAAATAATAACCATAAAAACTTACCGTAGCATGTGTATAGGTGGGCAATTCGCTAGAGCTAATGCGAGTCGAGGCGCTCTTCGATTGTTCCTGGCATTACTTCGCAAGGAGGGACAGAATGGTTTTTTCAGCATGTTCGGAATGCGCCTCCTCGCTCGCTTAGTGACAAGAATTGCTGTGGCTGCGATGAATGCACCTCCCCCAACTATCGCCCCGCAGGCGAGACCCACGGATACTTTCAGTGAAGAATTGCGTTTCTTTCTAGATGTCGGAGGAGTATCCGTCCTATAGTATTCATCTAGGAATTCTGTAGATTGATTCACGACCGTTGGAACTGTAACAATGACATTACTTACAGTGGAAGCTTCACATTTATGCGATATTTTAATTCATTATGTTCCACGTTAAAAAAATATGGATAAGTGCTATTTAACTTGAGAGTATTGAGCGAAGGAAAACAGTGCCCGTCTAAGGTTAAGACAAAGCGACGTAATGAATAGGTGTCGAGCGCAGAGCTAATTGTTGTTCTACAATGGGACGGAGCCAACTTAGGAACCAGATGGGTTTTGTGCGGAGCAGAAGGTTCCGGAACGCTGTAGATTATTTGCTGCGCTTTCTGATTCATTATAAACGTGCCGTCATTTGTTGTCTTAAAGACGGTCGACCTAAATTTTTTGATAGTCTTTTAGTCTCCGTTACAAAAGGCGTTGTTTAGGTTTTTAAAAATAGTAAAGTTTCCATCAACGTCAGTTAATTATAATAAACTTACAGAGCAATGAAAAATCTCAGTTTGCATAGCGCGAGTAAATGACAAGAAAAGTTAAACAATGCCGCCATTAGCAAACTTATTGCAATAATTTGTCTTTCCCGAGTTAATAAAGAGTAAGGTTCGTTAGCCGTTATAAATTGTCGCGTCAGCCTTTAAATAGCCGGGAATGCTAAATCTAGTGGAGTCGTTAGTTAGTGTGTCAAACTAGTAAAACTAGGTTTAAGCCTAAGGTGAGAGGAGATGGCTGCGTGCCAAAGTCACTGTGTCTATGTGCCAAGAGTCAGCTAATACTGTGCTGATTTCTAATTGTGTTGTAAACTAAACTTCGGACCGCTTTCTTGGCCCGCTGTGGTATTTGCATTACAATCAGGTCGAATTTTTCGGAGTACCATCGTAGATAAAGATATTGAAAACGTTTTTCATAGAAATCTGCAGCGTTTACCATATTTGAATGGCTACTTGTCGTAAAAGTTAAACGTTTGAAAATATTCTTGTAAATTGTTAAATCTTAGTAAAACATCAGTGGATATAATATCTACACTTTGATTTCCGTTTAATGACCGACTTTTACATGTATTTTTTTTTAATTTTCCCAGAGTCAACTATTTTTGATTGTTTTTTATTCAAAAATATATTGAATCTAGGTTTAGTTGCAACGAAAATTTTATGACAACAAACATATTCTTCATAACACTAATTCGTTGGTTTTACTTTCAAAAAAACTTCGTCCACACATTCAAGTTTCAGCGAATGTACATAATTTTGTTTTAGAATAAACATAACATGGTAGCGGTCCCTAATAAAAGCAAACTTATTGCAACAGCTATTATGTTGGGAGATGAATGAGGTCCAAAAGCCCCTAGGCATATCCACGCTCCCAATGCAAACTTGTAAAATAGTTTTAATGACTAATTGCTGTTGGGCTTTGATCTTATTTATGAACACGTATCGTTAGTAGCAAACAGTTAGTGGAATTGTTTTGATAAATAATGTTACAACTTACAATACCCCTAGAAACATAAACTCGGGTATTGTCACTAACTCCTACTGCCATATAAAGTAATTAATAATTTACTATAAGTCTATTATATACCAAATGAACTTTTGCTGGTCAAAGCATAATATGTCCACCAACTAAGCAGAACTCAGCATTCTATATAGACTAAAATCAAAGCTATTAACGCTTTAGTAATTGGCTAGAAACTGAGATCTCAAGAGACTACACTCTACACCATCACGACAAATATGCGACTCTTCGGTGTTAAAATTGGTCTGCATTAACTACTGATAAATTAGTTTATATATAACTTTCTGGGTTTAAAATAGCGCAAGGGAGCTTGGATTTTACGTATCCGAATGACAATTTCAGTGTGTTACACGTGTTACACCAATAATTAGGGTTGGTGTACATTTTACAAGCATAGAAATATGTGCATTGGATTATTCATAAGATTAAAAATCTAATATACGGTGCAGCCGTGGTTTGTACAAAGATCTCGTGGTGTCTGAAAATTTGATTCCGAGCCAACCCAAAGGTGCGGTACACATTTCATCTTCGTAAAATTGAACCTCACAAAACCAAAATATAAATAACACCCGTATTATTATAGCATACAAGATATTATTTCAGCTCCATTAGTCTCGCTTTTAAACTAATTACGGTAATGTAATAAATCTTTTCGTGAAATAACATCGAGATAGTATGTATGTGAAATAACTATTATTTCGTTTTCCGGGAAAATATGTAATAATATTAATACAAATATTATCATACAAGATGAGCAGAATATACTTTACTTGTAAGATAAATAAGAAAATCATTAACATCATTTAGTATTAGTTTTTTGGGTTTCATTTGTTTATTACTTAGTTCATTGCTATCATATGGTAATAATTTAAACTATTTTTGTAATTATGATAGTAACATACTATAATAACTGGGAAACTAACAAAGATAAATTAATGTTACTTGTAGTCTTCACGTTATTATGTGGCAAACTATAATGTAGGTTATTTGGATCCGCTTTTTCAGCTCGTAATTAGAGCCCATTGTGACAGTTATAAGGTTTCTAATTGGAACAGATTATACAACACTGCTGACTCGGTTAAGCGGTAATCTTAGCGATCAATTAAAAATGTGCAAACGAATTTCGACACTAAGGCGACTACTAAACATATAAAATTATCCCATTTTGGCCTATTTAGATAGCGGAAAAGCGAAAATGTCGTGCCGTAAAATTCTTTGTAATATAAGATTACAATAGTGCATGAGATTGTAGCGCTTGTTACAATGTTTTATATCTTTTGATGAAGGTAAGTGTGCTAACCTTTTCGAATGTCTCGAGAGAAAAACCGTGCAATGCATTTTTAATTTTATATTTATTTCTTACATTTGCTTTATTTTACACGGATAGTTTTGAAACACTTTTTCCTTTGCTGATGTTAATTGAAACCAATAATTAATAAGACAACAATTTTTTTTCGCTGTCCTTTAAAAACATGTAATTTTTAAACTAAATCAAGGCAAGGGGTAAACAATCAGACCGTACAAATTATATTTAAACCAAAAATATTTCATGATAATTGGATTTGATTAATCGCGATCAAAAATTCGTTTTAATTACAAGTTCCCCATTCGGCGGATGGCGATTTATCACTTAAGGGGCGATTTCCTAAAGCTATGGATTAATTAGAGAAAGATAAAATTTGTGAAATAGCTGGAGGCTCGCGAGTGCTCGGAACAGATAAGGAACCTCGATGAGAACGGATCTATTAGCGTGCCTCACTTTGAAGCTTCTTTTTGTTCCAATAATCTGATTGTTTCTTAATAGTTGTTAAAGTTTAGCGGAATTTCGCTGGGCTTATGCGCTTATCGGGAACAACACTGAGATTGCTTTCGGCTTTTTGGCCTTCACATACATTTAATTTAGTAAAAGGCCAGTGTATTAAACAACAGATTTTACGGAGCTTAGACGTTGTATGTTCGGAAAGTTTTACTTGTTTTGTTTGTTCTAGTAAATAAATGAAAGGAAACACAAAACAGTGGGTTCAAGTTATGTTTCAATTTACTAAAGGACTACTGAATTAAATATTGTTATATTCAAAGCCATAGGAGACCTACATAAATTATGATTAAATATAAATTAGCTTATATATATAGGATGTAATACACATGTTAATTGAACTTACTTGATTTGAAAGTGACTTCACTAATCAAAATCCACTCGTGTTGAAACTTGAGTTTCACCATAATGTGTTTAGCCGTTTTGTTCTCCAAATCTATGTGGACAGTCCGGGCGTGTTCGGACACTTTATCTTGTTTAGGTTCATAGGAAATATAGTCTTCCTGCCAACGCTCCCCTTCCAATGAGAAGTACACTTCTGCTTCTTTGAAAAGCTGTTGGTAAAAGTTCGACGTTTAGTACTTGACAAGTATCCAGACTATTAAACGACCACAGGATTTTCTTAGCTTAAATTAGTAGGTACCAAATATTTCTGAGTCATTTATAGCAAAATTATCGAAAATTTTCTTAAAAGAAACATACCTGAACATCTTTTGTGAACATGTTGTTGGTGTGTATATCAACATGTTGGAATAGTCTCGTATCAGTGAAGTTGAAGGTGATTTCAACCTCGTCATCCACCAGCATCGTCTTGTTCCAGCCCACCCAACGTGTTCCTGAAATAATACTTCAGTAACTCTTGTTAACAAACGCCAGCATACAAAGGAAGTCATTATTACCTTGAGTGTCCAAGGGATCGGGCAGCTCGAAGTCATTCGGGCCTAGGAAAGAGTCAGTTATTTGACCAAGGCCATCGACGAGCCTTGAGCCACGAACAACGCCGTCATACGACAGGTCTTCGAATCTCGCACCTCCAGTCATGGTCTGCATGTCGCCACCTTTCGGAGCCGCATACGCGACTAGCGCCTCTGAAGAAACATAACATTATGAAACCCCCAACAAACATACCCAGAATGCTCAGCCAGAAACAATTATCAAATATTTAAACAACATGGAAATACATAAAAACATGGTATATGAAATACATTCGCGTAAAAAGAATCGCATTGCAGGCCCCGGGACACGCCAGCATTAAATCTCTATGCTTGTTGTACCTACGTTTCCAACGACATCCGTATAGTTCAACTCTCATACACGCGGTCCTGGGATGGGCTGCGTAGGGGAAGAACCGGACCTTCGAAGCCACAAAGGGAGCTTCTAGCGTCGTTTTTCTTGGTGTGTATGTGTTGCTGTTGCCAGGGAGAAGCTGTGAAGGAAGGCTTAGTAAATTACTGTTGTACTTTTCTATTCAATGTAATTAATTAGTAAAAAGGAAAATGAGTGATAAA
Source organism: Colias nastes (assembly GCA_907164665.1). NCBI lineage: Eukaryota > Metazoa > Arthropoda > Insecta > Lepidoptera > Pieridae > Colias > Colias nastes. The sequence goes on along the minus strand of CAJQZM010027079.1, from coordinate 9,609 downwards.
AATATCTTAGCTATCATAATAATTAAGGTTTATCAGCCTACATTTGTTACAAATTTACCCAGAAATCGGTGCTTTTTATTGAGACAGTAATAGAACAGAAAATTATTTTAGAAATGTATCCCATATAATTTCACTTCAAGTATAAGTGTCACCTGGATTCTAGAACACAGTTTCAACCGTAATAAATTGAATATTCAACATCAGAGTCGTAGCTTGTAATTTTCATGACGAACCAGGGCTTAGGGTTTCCAGTCGCATCGGGACTAATTTGGTAAGAGGATCCTTGCAAACTGAGCTCAAACTTATGTGTAACCACGTATGTGAATAGTTCGATAACTATTAGCAGTACTGATGAGCAAAGGGTTCTAATGTTTAAAGTTTTCGCGTACAGACTAGTTTATTATAGTTAATGAAAACCGTAAAGAAACTAGGAGACTAATCATGAGTACAAAGGACAAAAGGCTTGTTGGAACATTTTTTCTTTTTTTTTTCTTATAATTTTTCTGAGAATAAATTCTTAATTGCTGTGTAATTTGTGCTTTTATTCATACTTATATTTAAAATTTTTAGTTTGTATTACTTTAAATTATTCAATATTGACGAACATTAATTGTTTATAGTTTGATGATTTTTTAAATTATAACTCGAAACATGATCGACCTTTTCTTTGAATATCCTAAAAGGGTTTATAAATTATTTAATCACAATCACTACATGGTATAAAACAAAGTCGCTTTCTCTGTCCCTATGTATGCTTAAATCTTTAAAACTACGTACTAGTAGTACTAGTAAAGTATAATTCTATAAATTTTGCTACGGCGTAGAGATCACTACCGATCTAGCTACATTATGCATGATTATCCGCATAATATAGTCTATTACTACCGAGAGGAAGCTTCTTATTTCCACGTGTTAAAATTTACATAACGCTAAGTAACATTTCATGTAGCGGGAGCGTGTAATTCGTATAAATGTAGAATCATAAATGCAAAACTTGAAGTGCAAACGACAATAAAAAGCAATTAAAGCACTTGCTTTATGCGGCAGGAGACTTGCGCAACAGATAATTAACGGTTAATGACTTTTTATGGTAATTGTGTCATTTATTAATATCATCCTGCTAAAATATTCGTAAAAGAAAAATATAAAAAGATGATTTTTTGTGTTAATTGTTTAATTATAAGCTAAAAAAATAATTTTAAACTGTTAACATGAAGATAATAGTGCACCAGTCGTTAAGAATCCTTTTACTACAATTTGGACATTTTACAGCACTGATTCCTAAATTATTAAAATAGTTCTCGGGTAATTATACATTTCATACGGATATTTAACACGACTTTAAAATTTTATATACCAAAGCCTTGCTATTACTCGTCCATACTGTTAATACTGTAGGCGTAATATCATTGACTATACAAAACTAACAATGTTAATTACAAAATTAATTATTCCATTTACTCACTCTGCTGCCATTGAAGTCCTTATATTTGACCCAACGGCCGAGACCGTCACGCCAGTACTCAACAGAGTAACTTTCCACGAACTCAACGCCGACGGAGTTTGCGAATCTGCCTTGTGATTCTGTTGCCGTAATCAAGTATTCATCACGGAGATCTATTTCCAAGTATTGGCGGCTGTTGGGTGATATCAGGCCGTTGGGACACCAAGCCCCGCCGCGTATTTCAGTCCGGATTCTGGTAAAAGAGGACCATATTTAGCAACTTTGATAGAACATTTCTTTGAAGATATGAAAAAAAGAAAAAAATCACGCTTAAGTTTATGTAATTATTGCATTGTCATCAAGGATCGCCTTGATAAGTGTAGAGTAAGAATTAAATCTATCAGTTTAAAGTGGTAAAAATCGAGGCTAAAGAATTCCGTTGTAACATATAGGTGAAGCTAATAAAAGCGTGTTAAAAATGAGAAAAGTAAACATTGTAGGTACTATTTGCAGACTTTTTTTAATTTATAGGCTTTATGTCAATAAAATAGTATATAGAACTAGAAATATTAGTATTAAAGTAAGTATTTGTGTTAAAATGAAATCAAAATTCAAGTCACACTCGGGCCGAGTTTCGAAGGGGCTGGATAAATCGACTTGTCATTGGAAATATCACTTTCCGTAAGAACAAACATACATTCGCTGTTAAACATAAGTAATGGTTCGCACATCTTGAGGTAATGTTTGAATTTCTGATATATTTTCTGTACTATTTCATTCTTTAATTTTTATTTGTTTTCATAGTATTAAGCATTGGTTTGAAATGAATTTAAAGTGATCCGTTTGCATGGTAAGAGGAAGACGTATTTGGTTTATCAATTTTTTTTATAGAGAAGCCGAGATATATAAAAAAAATATATATTATATAGAAATGATTATATTTATTTTATTAAACAAGGATAAAACCTGTTATATCTAATAATACCGTGGGCAACTTTAATATTCTTTCACATTCGTTGCAACGTGAGGTCTGTAATCCCTGCTTTTGTTTACGGACCTTTATGCCGAGGTTCAGGACTTAATAGAAGAAAAAGCCTTTTACTGTTGAGAATACCATTTTAAATATAAAATATTATAGTACATATATACAAAATGAATTCTAAGTACGAACTCTATTTAAAACATCATTAAGTTGCTAAATGTAATTAGACTAGAGCCAATTTATTCCATCTAGTTTATAAGCAAAATTATTTAAATGTTTCTCTAAAAGAATTTGTATTCCACTTCAACTGTTATTTCAAAACTGTGACAACATAAATATAAAGGCAACATAAATATAAATATAAAGGCTTTACAGTTACGGTATTTTTATTCTGTAACTGGGTTACTTAAACGAGGCTCTTATAATATCAGTAAGAATTCACTAATAATGGCGTTACAAATAGTAATGCATTGGCATTAAGCCTAAGATTCTCATTAGCTCAAGGAGTACGCGCCGAGTACCTACTGTTACCGAATTCATATGAAAATTTAATTTTCTGTTAGTGAATTTCTCAAATGAGCGTACAGTTTTCCCTCCATTGTCTCGCTGGGCTTATGCGGGCTTACGAGCCGAATGTGAAACCGGTTGTTAATTGTTTGAACTAAGTATGAACGTTGTGTGGCTGCGGGATTCACAATTATTGTAACAACACCGCCCTATTGTGCAGCCTTGTTAGAGAACAATAGCCGTTTAAATTATCAATATCGATTACGATGCAATTTGCGTTAGTTTAACGCCGTCTTGCATTCTTGTTTAAATCAACCACAATAGAGTTATAGCAGCTATTTCATAATTACGGAGAAGAAGATTAGGCTCCAGGCTCTGAATAGTTGTTGATGGCGCATTGTGGTGAAATACTGGCGGTTTTGTATTCACAACCATTCCATTATTTAACTTGAATCTATTAAATTCTTATCGTTTTCAGTTAAGAGCGCCTTTGAATTTTACTCTTTTATTTGCGTTGTATTGAAATAAAATTGTATTATTGAAATATAATATTTTATTCTGATATACCTATTAAATTCATGATTAATAATTTGGTGAGAAGTACGAATATTACGAATAAGTATGAGGATACTTATACCATATTCCTATGTTTTCTTGAGGAGGATATTCAAACAATCCATTCAAAGCACATAGTGGTAGAGGGTAATTTACCTTGAGCTCAAAGGTGACACGCTCTGGTCATAACTGGAGCTGGACGACAGAGAATCGTTGGATATCTTGCCATTCTCCATCCCCAGGGGTACCTCGCAGCTTCCGACTTCAGCTGCAAACAAATACACCATTAGCAGGGTGTTAATAATATTATACTATTTGATACCAGCTTACGGCCAGCGACTTAGCCGGCGTATTTAAAAGACATTCCCATAACAAAATAAGTTACGTACAAAATTTTGTTGATTATTAATAAATTATAACAAATAACAAATAAATGTTAATGAATATCTCATTGATACTATCTCACTGATAAAAAGTAGCCTATGTCGCTCTTTAGAGTCTATCTCCAGACATAAAAACCTTTCATAATATCGCTCCGTTGCGACGCGACGTGAAAAAAAGACAGCACACACGCAAACACACTCTTGCGTTTATAATATTAGTAAGGATACTGATGAGAAGTGATGGGGAGATAATGAATACTAAGCATAGCAAAAACACTGCATGATACTCCTTTTAAATTATAAAGTAGTATTGAGCAGACTCTAAAAAGTGTGACATCGATTACAGTATGCTTTTGAATGCCTTAAATTTGAGGCAAACGTCTCAGTAAAGATCTTATAAGAAAAGCGTCTTGTCGAACTTTGCTATCATACATTTTGATTTATAATTTATAATACTTTATTACTATCAAGCATTTAAAGGCACTCTATTATGATATTGTAACCACAATAGCTAACTAAGCTTACAAAGGAAATATTTTAGTATGTTTCACGCAAACTCCTAAAATCTCACGCTGCCGGGATGCTGTTCAAGGAATAATAATAGTGCTTCAATAAAGCTGTAAACTTTCGTATACTATAGCGTTACATTTCAGATTTTCCTTGCGACTAAAAATTTATACGAGAATTCCCACTGGATTTCTTGGTTCCGATAATCAGCGTAATTTGCTTTCGAGTAATTACTTGTACCGTGTATTTGCAGGTTTGCACTTAATGAGCGAGAATAATGGTTTCCAGAAGGGAATTTCAATAAGCTTGCGCTTTTTTAATTATGTTGTAGTTACATCATATTTTATTGTAAATTTCACTGTTTTCATACAAATAAAGGGTGCTTCTGGCACTGTTAAAACATTTCTAAAAGTCATTGAAATTCAGAACTGTCTAAAAATACACAACTTTCGCCGAGATTTTTTTCGTTGTATTTAATTTACATAAAATAGATGTTTTATACGTTATATATTACGTTTTATATTGTATTTTAAGACTTGTCAACCTCAGTATAAGATCAGAAGTGAAAAGTATTCCCGTAAAGTTTGTTCACATGTCGTCAATATGGTTCCTTATCGAATAAATCACATTTATACGGAAATTGGGTTAAGATTATTTGCATGTTGAGGTGCATACAAAGAGGGGATCGAGAATGTATGGAACATTGAGAAATTTGTATATAAAAATAGATTCTTTTAAAGAATATTCAGTGCTTTGTGCTAGTTTCAGTTAAGTTTTAATACTGCACTGGTCAACAATGGCTTATAATAATAATCGATAAAATAATGATTAGTATTGAATGAATAAAATTTTGTGCATTCTTTAAAGTTTTGTTCAATTACCACTAGTTCCACACTACTACTACCAGCCGCACAGTTCCACCATCGGACCACACGCCGTAAAAACCAGTTCCATCCGCACCATCTGGATGGTTGGCGCTCCACCACTGTCCGCTTCACCCGCAACTTCCTTCCGCGTACGGTGAAACTGTGGAACGATTTGCCACCTGCGGTGCTCCCGAACAACTACGACATTGGGGCCTTCAAGAAAAGAGCTTATTTGTCCATAAAAGGCCTGCAAAGCACCTGCAACACTTCTAGTGTTGCAAGTGTTTATGGGCGGTGGTGATCACTTAACATCAGGTGGCCCACCTGCCCCTTTGCTTGCTCTGACATAAAAAAAAAAAAAAAAAACCACTAGTTCCCTTGCTTAATATAGGGTCAATACAGGGTCTACAAGCTCAGGCTCATAGATAGCAGCTGATAATAAAGTGCTCAACTTATATGTGAAATAATTATGCATCCATTTATATCACGATAATAATAATTTAAGATTTATATCTGCAATTGAACCGAACTTTTTCAATTAGTTACAATCGTTGTGGCAAATTAGGTAATTACCTACTACCCGTGGGTGAGAGAATGAAATTGTGATATTGAAAGAATATTCTTTATAAAAATAGATGATTAATATTGCTGGAATTAATAATACGTACATTTATTTATACGTTATATTTAAGAGGGAAAATTCTTTCTTGATGATAAATTACCAAACCAATTTAATATTTATACGCAAATAGTAACTGCACGAGTTGAAGATAGAATTTATAAATTAAACGTACAAATATAGCTAGTGTTTATATTTATAAAGTAAAGGAAATGTTAAGTGAATTGGCGCGCTTGTTCACGCTCTGCCTCCGCGGCGGTCTTGTCAATGTAGTTTACAAAACTCGATTTCTTCATTCACCGACTGCATTTATATCACTTTGGAGTTCCTCGATCATTCATTTTATATGACGACGTAACGGGATGGAACTCAAATATTCCGTAATGTGAAATATTACTTTTCCGTTCCCTAACACATATTTGAGTTCCGACTTCATTTTTGTTATACCTACATCTGGTTATTTTATCACTTTTGGCTTCACAAACCTGTCTAATTTCGTTGAGTGTTTTCATGTATTATATTGTACTAAAATACATTTTCGTATTGAACTGATATAATACGAAATGAAGGAAGTATACATAAAGGTTTTCCTATTTATCACAACACAATATTATGCCCATTATTATGAAAAAAAGATTTGGAATATTTCCTTTCCGTGTTGCCTAAACCCAAGGTTTAAGGGATAACACCAAAAAAATACTGTCCCAAAAATTTAAAAGGAAAGTGTTTTGTATTTCCGTAAATTTATCTTGCATAGATAGTCTATGCTAGTAACGAACACAATAATTTTGCACCGACGTTGCTTGCTGGCACCAAACCAAGTGAGTGTGAACGGACAACTTTACGTCATCAACAACTATATGAAGCGTGTCTTCTTGTCGACGGTATTTTTATGATTTATCCACCGAAACATTGCACATTCTTTGTAAATACTTTGTTGATAACTAGGAGCTAAAATGAAACGCAAAGCTCAACAAATTTCGTAAAAATTTTGTACTGAATAGAAAATTTTATTTTATACAAGAAAAAATTTTTTTTCTTTAATTTATCTGCACATTGACTAAATCACTAATGCTCCATTCAAGAAAGAAGAATGATAGAGTTTGTGTGTCGTAAAATCAAAAAGTATGACTGTTATTGTGATTTCATTTCAACCATCCCTTACGCGCCCCTCTATGTAAACTTTAGTTTAGACATTTATTATTGTAGAACTAGAGAAAATATGGAAACCATGGTTTTAATGTCAATCATGATACAAAAGTAAAAATCATATTGGATAACCTTTTCGAAATGACAAATTCGTTCTTAATAATTTATAGAGCTATTAATAATAGAAAGCACTTATAAACTACTAAGTAACACGCTTCTCGAATATTCTATCGTGGTAAATAATTTATCAACAAGGCGCATCAATCTGCACTTTGAAAGGTGATAGGTTATGGCGTAAACTCTTAATGGAAGCCGTATTCCTGGTATCAGGTACGTTGACCGATGATAAAATAGTTAATAGTGGCTATATTAATGTATTAAGAGCTCTGGTTACGGCATTTTTCTTAAAATAGTGTTATTCTAAGTACGAAACATAATAGCCTAATTTTATTGCCTCAAATTGTCCATATTCTCCACTTTACATAACATGCGTATGACTTATTGAGAGGAAAATTACTTTTGAAGTGTAAATTTTCGAGAAAAGAGAGTTTCGGACATGCCAAAATCAATAGATTTTTAATTACAGTCACGAAAAGGTTATTTGTATTAGGCCTACGATAAAAAATGAAGAACAAATTTTTATAACTCCGCGTTTATTTACACGTGTTACCTATGTTGTTAAGCAAACGTCCGAATTTTTATTTATTTTCCTCCTTTTAATGAAATGAAAACACAATACACGACGTCGGCGGGACACAAAAGGAAAAATTCAAATTCACTTATGCGGTATTATTTTAACATACGTACCTACTTATGTTTATTTTTCTTTACTGCCTTTTGTTCGAGATTTCTCAAGATAAAATGTTATTATTTAACAATGTTTAGTTACATTCCCTCTTATTTTCTTTGAAGGAAGTTGAATCATATTTTTCCTTTGTAACCAAATCATATCTAATTGTTAGGATGATTGACATGCCATCTGAAATTTATTTACCGTTACGTAGGCGAAATCCATATTAATATTATTAATGCGAAAGTAACTCTGTCTGTCTGTTACTCAATCACGCCTAAACTACTGAACGAATTTGCATGAAATTTGGTATGGAGATATTTTGATACCCGAGAAAGGACATAGGCTACTTTTTATTGCGAAATATGTACCACGGAAGAAGCCGGGGCGGACCGCTAGTGTAAAAATATTTTTTGCTAAATACATATTACATTTTTCATTTTACGTTCAATCAGATTTAAAACTATAATTTCATGCCTGATGACACATATAAAAAAATAAACAATTTAAATTTGTCTATCGTAGTTATAAACCCTTTATAAAATACACGAATAATTTTGATAAAGTGTGAACTAGAAACGTCAATTAGCATAAGGTTTAGGTAATTATAGATTACACTACAGGGACTTAATAAAGTATCGCTTAAAGGGAATTAATGGATCACATCTACGAACTTCTTGGCTTTGGTTCACAAGGGTTCGACCATGTTTCAATTATTACGAAATTATTCAGGTATTGTTTTTATTTTAAAGGCTGTTGTATTTATTCATTATAATTATTTTACTTGTCCCTGTTATAACCAAATCTAATAAATTCTAAAATATATGTAACCCATGAACCCACCTATTCTTTCTCAGTATTTATACACAAACAAACAACAAACAGCAATTCATTCAATTTAAAGACTGGAACGTTTAAATAAAAATAGCGTTACGTTTAATAAATTTACGTACGAATTTATCAGAAAACGGTTGTCGTTTTTATTCACGGTCTTAATCATACATATTGTGAGTGATGCGCTTAATCCGAGCGCGGGACATGTGATATATTACATGAGCAAATTACGCGGTTGGGAAGAAAAACAATTCATTACGAAGACAAATGGACCGCAGCGCAACTGTCGTCAGGTGATTTTAATTATGATCTCCTAATCCATCGTCGGCTTTGTTTGTGTTAACATTACACTAGTAGTTTACTATTGCGCAAGGGAATAGTTTTAAACTTAAAATTCATTCTTCAAGCGTTGATTGAACGGGTACCTTCTGGAAGCTCGTATCTTAGACCACATTTTAGCTTATCTGGCGTGATTGTGGTCAAGCGCTGCCCTATTTAATTACCAATAAAAATAAAAATAAATATTGTGTGACATTTGTCATTTATAGGATTTATATTGTGATAATTAGTTTCTAGCTTCTACGTAACTTAACATATTCTGAAGTGTTCTGTTTGTAAACAGTCCAGTTGGCAATGTTAAGTAAACAGTGCTAACTATCAATTGGCTTAACTAAGCTGGTCAACACTAGAATCACCATTTACCACAACTGACAGCAATATATCCGATATATATACACTCCCTTGCGGCGGCGGCAATCTAAGCAAACAAAGAAGAGCTTACACCGGTATACTGGACAGTTGATAAACAATGCAAGTAAATGTATATATTTAGTATGCAAGTACATCGACGCGACTGTTTTCAACGGCATTTTATAGCTAATTATATACTAATTGCGGTTAACCCTTATCAGGCTAATATCTGCAACTGGTCCATTGAAAAGTTACATTTGGGGTTGCATTTTTTAGAGGACGC
>CAJQZM010027078.1:0-13543 GCA_907164665.1 Colias nastes | reverse complement strand
TAATGAGTCACATAATATGTGCAATTATATTTATATCTGGGTAAGCGGTAAACATGTTTAAGAGAAGTTGTTTTAGCTTTTGTATTAAGTTTATACAATAAGAATACAATAATAATTAGACTATGGTAGTAATAAACATCACTGCCACATAAGTACGGATGTAACTGTCGAAAATTGATGTCCGAAATCGTTACCAAATTTCTTGTTAACTAGTTTTGTAATGCCTTTGTTCGCTATTTATTATACCTGACCGCACTTTGTGAAAGATGATTTAAATATATTACTAGTTTACGCCCCGGTTCTGTTCGGATTGGATTTTATAGTTGTGGTGTAATGATATGTACATGTGAAGATAGTTATAAAATAATTAACAATTAACAGTTGTCTACTTGACTTGGAGTTATTTATACGTGTTCCCTGTACATCACATGGTGGCAGCGGTGGGTTCCCTGTACATCACAATAGTAAGGATTTTATTAGCTTCACTTGTATGTTTGTATGTAACGAGTCCTTTAGACTCGACTTTGACCCACTTTAATCGGACAGATTTAATTAAAACTTTTTACGCTTATCAAGGATCGGTGACAATACAATAATTTCATGAGCTTAACATGTTTTTTTAATTATATTAATAATGAATGCTAACTTCAGTCAAAATTAGGTCGTTTTTAAGTTAGTGGTGTAACTGCACGACTTTCTATACAATCCTAGATAGATTCGATTATGTCATTAATATTACAATTTACATGACATTCAAAGCGTCCTTCACAAAAAAAAAAACTTAATTATAAACGGTTGAATTAAACTTAATGAGCTTTGTTTGTATTTGTTAACCTAAATTGCTTTACTGAACATTATAAAGAAGTAATATTTTTCGTCAATATTTTTAATCTGGTTGATTAAGGCGTGTACACGCGGTTCAATAACAAAACCATAAAAATAGTCATAAAAAAACACGAGGTACATATCTAAAAAAATCTATAAGAGATCAGTCTTAGCTTAATACATTTGACCCACAATAATAATTTAAATTATTCAAACTAAACCGTAAAATTGATCAGGAAACGTGATTGTCGCACTTGACCCCAATGGAACTGGTTGTCGCGCTCCAATTATCCTAATATCACCCTTATTTGAATAACAATAGGCGATAATCTCGTGTGTCATATTATTACAAATTGAACTTTACTTGCGTTGCCGTAAGATCCATTTCAAAACAGTGCTGTGTTGAAAGTGAGATGCAAATGAAAGGCTTAGTTGAACAGTTGGTCAAAGAGGTTAATTTATTAATTAGAACTTTACTAGCGCTAAGATAAAAAAAGCAAGTACATATAGAATATAGCATACGTCACTCTAAATATTGTAGCTTTATGGCATTATGTGGTTATTTCTCGAAAAAATCCTTCTACCTTCATTCTAAGCATCTTGACCGCCTCCTTGGTACATTGGTTGACGCGTGAGCGTAACAACGAGGGGTCCTGGGTTCGATTCCCGGTGGAGACGAAGAAAGAAAAATGTCTCGGTCTGGTAGGACAAAGAAGGCTGATCACCTACTTGTCCATAAAGAAAATCGATCAGTGAAACAGATGTATAATTCATCTGCCCCTTACCCCACTAGGGGACATGGGACTTCACTTTCATTCTAAGCATCTAACTTAATGCGGTTCTCAGGAAGTACGGGATCGATTTGAAGTCATTTCAGAGCTAGATAGCCTATTTAGGCTATATTATATCTTCACGCTAAAATCAATAGAAGCGGAGAAATTCGGGTAAAACCGCGGGATGCAGCTAGTATAATATAATATAGTTCCGCATAGATCGGGGACCTTGATTAGGTTCATGTGTGATTGATCGGAGTGTTTGAACCAATTGCTTATCAGATGTATTGTCTTAACTGGTTTGTCTCGTGACGTACTGTACACTAGTCAATGGAAGCGACTTTCCCTGTGTTAGTTAGCGATCTCGCCTCATATTTGCGAAGTAGGATAATAATAAAAAAATTATGGAATAACAGCTGTTTATTCTATGCCATGGATTTTTCTGTACGTTGATGTTGCACTTGCAAATCCATATATACAAAACATAAAAAAGTAGTGGGATAAATAATTATCTTTCATTTTATGAATTATATTTATAAAATATTTCTTGTGCACGGTTTATGCAAAGCTAGTGTGAACAGCAAGTTATACAAAAGAAAAAAGTAGTATAAGTATTTATTATAAAAGGATACATTACATGAATTATTGCAGTTCCTTCATAATGTTGTTTTTATTATAATTGCAGTGAAAGGTGAATACTGGTCAGCCTTGATGAGGCTGTACTCTATAGGGACATCAACCGAAGTGACATTTAACGTTATCCTTGGTTACCTTTATATGAAAGTAGGTAATTAATTATTATAATTATCCGTTTTTTACTATTTTTGTTATTGTTCGTAACTTTAAACAGAAAAACAAAGCGTCGAGGAAGGTAGGTAGATAGTACGTATATTACTTTCCCTTTCCTCTTATCTATTAAAAACAAAAATGTCAATCTGCATTGAAACAACTAGACATTATTAATTTTAGTTTTAAACGGAGGCAAGTATTTATCTGAAATAATAATATAAGTGTTACTCTCTATTCTAACCAATGGGTTGTATAATGTATTTATGGTATATTTAATTAATTGAAAAGAAAAATACTGTTTGTTTATTCTTCTAAAATTAATTAAGAATTACTTCAACACACTTTTACGCTACTGCTATTAGAAGTAAATCTTTAAAACCAAGGTGTAACGAATTTGATCAGATAATTGCAACAATTTGTAAGTATGTCCGTCTGTCGCCAATGATCAACTGGAACACAACGAATTGCGCAGTGGTGTGCGCTTCCGCAAATTTCTCTCCCACGACACTTAGACGTATTTTCTATTTATTTATAATATGGATTATTATATTTGTACGAATATTTGTTTGGATAAGAATCTGCAAAATTCGATGTAAATATTTATATTTTTGTATATATTGTATCTATAGATGTCAAGTACCATAGCTAATCGATGCAAGTAGATAAAAATAGTTATTCGAAAAAGTATAAAAAACTACTGGAATACTATGTATTGAAACACACTCAATACGTAGATATTCGGCGTCCAAAACGTGTTCTTATTAATAATTTTGAATGAGTCACATTTAAGGCGAATCTAATGTCACGTAAAAATTCTAATCAAACATACAGTTTTACCATCATTTGTATATAAATATTTTTTTAAAGTTATTATGAGCTCCAGAGAATAACATTTTATTTTATTAAAAACTCAAGCTCACAATCATACATTTCAACTTTAATTTTATAATTAATGTCATTTTAATTCGATACTCTACTGCTTAATATTACAATAACTTAACATTTACAATTTACATACTTACATTTCCTAAATTGAACAAAAAGTTGATATTTTAAAGTATTTTATCGACTTCCTCGTTCAGATCAATAAAATGTTCAACACGATGACAATTCGACGCTTTTAATTCTTCCGACGTATAGTGTAATTTTTTTTTTTTTAATAAATGTACATAGGTACATCGGCAAGTTAAAAGGAAAGGTAGTTAAAGATATGGTAATGACGATAAAAAGTTATTATAAGAAAATATGGCCTTGTATTGTACTAAGTTAAAACGAACTAAAATCTTACAAATTAGCATTTATGTTACACAATCCATAATTTACTTTTGAACGTTGGAAGGTTTTGGAAACAGAGACCTATCAATATTTTAAAATTACATGGTTTTTTATTTAGTAGATAATAATTTTTAAATTAATAAAATTATTTTATTCACACAACAATTAAACATATGATGAAATAGCTTTTATATATGAAATAAAAGAATAAAACAAAATCTAACCGAATAAAGCCACAGACTATTATTAGACTCGCATAATAAATAAGAAACAGGATCTAGACACCTCATTATAAAAAATCGCATATTTAAAAAACATTCTATAAGTTTACAACATAAATAATCCAAGCAACTCAAACTTTAAAGAAAACGTAAAAAACATCCGACCCTTAACATTTTGTAAATCAATGTTCACAAGGTCGTCTGCAAATGTCATTACAGGCAGGTGAACGCCTATATTATATACCTACCTTTGTGCAAGTTGTTTGTTGCAAGTTGCAATGTCTTGTGATTTGAATAATATTATGAGCTATTTAAAATGTGTATTGCTCTTGGTATTGCTTATTTGTGTGGTTTTGGTCAAAAGATGACTTTGACAAAGAGGTTATTTAAATACCTCTTTGGAAAATAAGTTTTAAAATGATATTGATTTTCGTTACTAATGCTATAGGAATTTATTTCATACGAGTAGATATTCGATTATTATAAATTGACGGTTTTATTTAGATCTTTTGTCAGAATTTCATACATTATGCATGTCAACAATCTAAAAAGTCGGATGCTAGTAAATTTAAACTTATGTTAACATAACTACCAAGAATCTCCATAGAAACTAACTTGTTCATTATAAAGTGAATGAACCATCTTGCTTTTATAAAAAACCGGAATCATATAGTTAGGGTTGAAATCGGATGTCCGTCTTGTGGTCACAGCCGATAGGGTTGGAAGACATATAAGTGATAAAAACTTGGTTGTCGGTTGATACACGTTTTAAAATAATATATTTAAATAATATCTATTGAGAACAATATCATGTTTGATAGAATAGGAAGAGTAAACTGTAATGCATACTAATAAGATAAGCTTAATAGCTTAGTTTTCATACGTGGGCAAAATCTGGGTGTTAACTAGTATATCTACGCCTCGTTGCTACGTAAATACTTTCAAAAGGCGAGGACATGTGCAAAGCAGAAGCGTCCACTAATTATTGTACCTACATGTTGTACACACACACACACACACACACAAAATAACATTTTAAAATTACAACTCTATAGCTATTTATACACTAAATAATGATATAATTTCTAGTAACTGAATAGTGTGAAGATATTTTCACAGTTCAGTTTTAGGTCAGAAGGGTGCTCATTTAGTTAAATACTCAAAAATGTATAATAATAAATTAATTCTATGAACAGGCTGATCAAAACAAGTCTAATCGTATCTGATTCAACAAGGTTTGAAAATAAGCTATGTAAAATACACAACATACATATCTAATATACACAGTACACACATACACGTATGAATAATAAGTAATAACGCACACACATGCATATTTAAATATACTTACATAATATGAATAATAACCAACGTTATCTATAGTATTGCAAAAATAAAGCAAATATATATCGCAAACCGATACATGCCCTTGGCATGCGACAATTTTGTAGAGAAAGGCATAAAAACCGGGCGTACACAGCCTTCGAAATGTCGCCTTATCTCCTACAGCTACACCTATTGCAATGTTCTTTTTTAAATAACATCGATGCAAATAAAAGTATTGCTTTAAATATGCATACTAAATAAACGAGAATATATTCTTAAAACAATATGAACTAGGTTGGTTAATTAAAATTTAGTATTTACACATATTTTTGTATAGGTATCTACAGAACCCTATCTACAGTTTTACTCCGCTCCTAATTCCTATTGGTATACTAAGCGTGATCAGAGCAGCCTTCCTAGATAGTGGACATCTAATACTGAAATAATTTTTCTGATACTGATATTTAAACCGAAAAACATATGTATAGCAAGCAGATTCTATTTATTTATCGAGGGAAACTCAGTAAATAGAAATGTTACACTAAATAACAGTCAGATGTAACTAAATCGTAAAATCAGTGAGTTCACAAGTAAAACGCTCGTAAAATCGTGAGAAACCGCAGGATATGCTAATATTTATGGATGCGAGACATCCTCTGTTTGAGCTGTGTATAAATTAGAAACAATGTATGGTCATGTGAGATTTCACTTCTTATAAGTAATGTAACATATTATAACCTATAACGAAAAATAATATAAGTAAAAGCTTTGAAAGATATGAGTAATTTTAATGACATTTATGGTACTGTTACTCAATTATGCAACAACTAATCTATGTATATGTATGTTTAAAAAATTATCAGAAATATTCCAATTAATAAAAACATGATATCTGCTTAGTATTTTATCTCCGAGTTTCACGGTAGCTTTTTAGGCAAAAGTATTCTTGTATAAAATAAAATACAATTGACATAATACCGTTGGCTGCATATTTAATTCGATGTCCCCGAATTTCATTATTTTGTGCTGTTTAATCGATAGCTGGTAGTGGATTTTCTTAACAAACTGCTTTTCTTTTCCAACAAAAATGCGTAGTTTTTGTGAAAATCGAAATTGAAAATGATATTTTTTAAGGTTATTTTTGTACTAAAAACGCAACTTTAAGTAAAATCTTAAGCCATTATAGTATCAAAATGTCTAATTATCACACTCACACGCATTATTTTTAAATATATTTACGTACCTATTACTTTATTTACATATTACAATTTATTTTGTTAAAATATTATTTTAACAATTTAGTATAGCCAAAAATCGTTCCATAGTTTGTATTCCGTATTCACAACAAGCCACAGATAACACAGATTAGTTAATATGACGCAGATCACAGATTAGCAATACAAATATACTAGCTTATCATAGAGTATAAATGATGCATTTTAATGTTTTTTTTTTATAGCTCACTTGCTTCAGTTTTTAAAAACGATTAACTTTTACTTTTAGTATTCAAATAGGTAGCGAGGAGCGAAGCGACGAGCGTGTTAGGTTAACGTTTGAACTGCCGCACGAGCCGAGCGAGCGAAGCGAGCGTGCCGCGGCAGCGGCCGGCGAGTGCCAGAAGCGACTTTAGGGCGATTCCCACTCAAACAAAAAAAAAAACTACGTAGGTTTAAACAACCTGTTTTTATTTATGTATCGTAAAATTTTTGTTATTATCAAATGCTTTCTAAATTAAAATTATTTTTGACAAATTCATTTTAAAAATCACTTTCTAATTATGTTTATTATCTACAATCGTGAACGCGTCATATAACATTTATTATCTGTGGCATGTCGTAAATACGTGGTAAATACAAACTTAAATTTTTGGCTATATACATTTTCAGGTAATATAATTTAAGAAATTGTTATAAATAAATTAATAATACGGCAATATATTTAAAATATTGCCTGTGTGCGAGATTACTAGAAGTTTTAATACGACAATGGTATAAAAGTGTCGTTTTTAGTACAAAAATAACCTTAAAAAAAAAATTTTCATTTTCGATTTTCACAAAAACTACGCATTTTAGTTGGAAAAGAAAAGCAGTTTGTTGAGAAAATCCACTACCAGCTATCGATTAAACAGCACAAAATAATGAAATTCGGGGACATCGAATCAAATATTTAACCATACCGTTTATAATAGCATTGAAATCATTGAAATATGAAATAATATTACAAAATAAAAACTTACAGTCAATAATCGCATTGAAAAGAAATATTTTGTACAAAAACATCAAACACAGCTCATTACGAATGGACAGAGAAACCTGCTTTTTATTTTATATTTTTAACAAAACGTCAACCGTTACTAATCACTTGCAAATTAAAATTCAATCCCAATGTAGGTATTTGTGAAATAGTTGACTTTTTACACCGTCTTTCTAAATTCGTTACACATTGAGTCGTAATTGCAAGCTGCAAAAAGGGGATTGTGAAAAACTTTTACGAGAAATATTTAGTATGTGGGTCAGGTGGAATTTGGTTATGATAAAATTGTGTTTTTTCATAATTGGCGTTAGTTTTCATAAATTTCTTTCCTTTAATCTGACTATTTTGTGGCTATGCGTGGTCAGTGGTGAGAGACCTAAGATTGATTTAATTATTTACCTACCTATCGATCGTTTTTACACAATCATACCTATACTATAATGCCTATATAAGTACCTTTTAATATCAACAATGCTATAAATTAAATAATAAATCATCTGATAATACATAATAATCCTCCTCTGTCAATCTTAATTTTGACCTTGTCAACCTTGATCTTTTTCCGATCACGTCCGCGTCGGTCTTTCAATTCATCAGACTATTGAGTTATAGAAAAGGAAATGCCCTTGCATTACTTACAAAGTACGAAGCGTACAGCATAGAATCATAGATAGTTTTTTATAACTTTGTTTTTAGTCCAGTCAATTTAGTCATAAAAATAACGAAAACTCCGACAATCGGAAATTCGTAAAGATTAAAATAAAGTGGTAAGTAAACCCATTAAAATAAAGTGCTAAAAGTCGTCATCGATCCCATGTGTGCTTCGACATTTCACATTGACGTTGTTCGGGGTCACGGTGTTCATGATTTTTTTCTCTAAGTCCTACCATTTCCCAGATATTGCTTACAGCTTTTTAATAAGTCTATAAAGCGCTTCAAGTCTACTACTTACAGCTTTAGAATATCCACTGCCAGCGCTGCCATCGCTGGAGTTGCTCAGCCGCCGCTCGGTGGACGCCGGCGGCGACCACGCGCTGCCGCTGTCTGACGGCATCGCACTACACTACACTACACTACACACGCGTGATGTGTCCATTGTACGGTAACTGCAACAAAAGGGACGGGTTAGTGGAATTGTTCATAAAAAAGAGCACGTGTCAGAAGTGAAACTTCTTTGGCAAGATTAAAAGATAAAAATCGAGAATCGAGAAATAATCGTCTTACTTCATGACGTGACGGTATTGACATGACGCGACCTTGTAATTTTACTCTCAACGCGCCTAAAGAATTTTCACTTAAAAAAATACGTTTAATATATATTAGGTCTGGTATAACATCTCATTCAAAACATCATCACAACATGATCACAACCAACAACACAATATACAAATAACATCATTCTAGGTAAGATCCATTATAAAGCGCATTTGAATCACTGAAATTTATAAATTCTGATAGATATTAGAAATAATTATATCTCTCATAACTGTTGTAGTATGACAACTGTTAATTTCCTAATTCCTATGACCACGCGAGCAAAGCTGAGGTCCATAGCTAGTTATAAAAAACATATATTTATCAGTTAATAATATTGATGAAAACTTGTGTTTAGCACGCAGTTATATAAGAACTATAACGGATTTAAAACGAGATACGTTTAGCCAAATAGATCAAGCCTTAGATGATTAAACAATTAAAACCAATTTATTCAAATTCATAAAAATAATCAGTTTTTAGTTGAAGTCGAAAATAAGATAACTATGTTATGAGCCTATTTTGCATAGCAAAACTACTTAAAACAACAACCTTGTAATCATCGATGATAAAAAATGTCCTTGTAGCATTTTTTATATTAAAACGTCAATGAAGTTGCAAACGATACAAATAAAATCAGTTTAAACATAAAATTTATAACCAATACTATAAGAAGTAATAAAAAAATAGCACGCGATGATAATAAATTGCATCTGGTTACAGAATTTATGCATATCACTGTTAGATTCAATAGATAGAGCTATCACTTTTCGATCGATCGCATGAAAAGTTAAACATGATGTGTAGAGATACATGACGTCAATGTTTTGCTCAATTTTCTACCTATATTATTATTATAAATTTATATTGGAGGCTAAAACCATAGTATAAAGAGAACAAGTATGCCGCTCCGGCCGTCTCCCGCTCTTAAAAGCGCAAGGTACCCTAAACTCGCGAGGCGCAGGGTTGTCACTTGGCACATTGATAATTTAAATAATTGTATATAAACAAACACCGACCGCACACAGCAATGGCACGGCCCTCACGAGAAGGAACCGAGCGGCGTTGTGTGCGTGCGTCAAGTTTGCGTACGTACACGAACGGGGGGCGTGGGCAAGTGCTCCGCGTATATACGATAATACGGTGCGATGTGCCTTTGTTAGATAGATACCTTACTTGTTCTCTTTATACTATGCTAAAACATAAAGAGCAGATTAACATGAATCATCATTAGAACGTGTTTGTTTGTCGTTTACTACGTAACGGAGTATCCGGAATACGTGACTTTTACACTAAGTACACAAATGCCTATGCGAACGATGCCGCAGGTAAAAGGTAGTTTCCTGTTATTAAAACAATACCTTTTGCCTAGTTTAAATGATCTCATACCTGCTGCTATAATGTAAGTACAATTAGCAAAGAAATTAACAACTGCTAATTATTTGCAATTATTATTAGTAAATGTCGGAAACTTTATAGGAATCATTTCTTTTATTACTCGTTTAAATTAAAATGAATTTTCTTTAAACATGATAATTTTAAACGAAGAAGATATAGGAACTAGGTATAAGTAAGGTACCTGTAGGTATCACGCAATCACAATAATTACTCCCTTGATTCGAAAATAGGTATTTATGTTTACACCTACAACAAAAAGATTAAAATCACACCGAAGACCTAGGTAAACACTAAACATCAAGCAGATTAATTTGAATATTTATATGATCATGTCATAATTTTAGCTACCTAATTTACCAAACCATAACATTGAATAGAGCCTTCCCATGAATCTAGCTAAATTCAGCGAAGTTATTTACCTACTTTCATTATACATTATGTATAATAATGAGGTAATATTCTCCGTAAGTAGTAATTAAGCAAAACTTCCTATTGTTCACTGAAATTACTTTTTACACAACGAATTACACAATTTTCGCATATATTATACCTACAAAAATATTTCATAATCGAACTGTATTTTTGATTTTCAGATACTTAAAATTTTAAGGATTTTCCCGAAACTACCATGTGATATTCTATAAATATGTGAATAAAATAAAATTCCAAATACCACACCATAATAGGAAGCAATAAAATAGCACAAAACAATAGATCCTTTGAGATCACAACTTCACAACTCTTTATCAGATAACAAAAACACTTTAAAATCCGTACGTCACTCAAGTTGGAATTGCAACACACACTTCTCATTAACTACCAAATACAACAAACAATACGAATGCTAATTACCAGAATTTCACAGTTCAACAATGCTTGAGATTTGCTAAACGCCGAATATCATATAATAATCGCGCTAGCTACATACAAGCTACACGTCCGTCCCACGCGGCAGTCTGATCTCAACTGACGAGACGCGTCACGCGGCCAAAATACGTAATCGAGTTCATAACATTTCTCGAGTCTTGACTCGATACGATTTTATCGACACCGCTTATCGATACAATTATATTCGCGTTCTTACATTAAACTTAATGAGGCAATTAATGATTTTCTATATTTACCTGCCTATGAAAGTAATTAATCCTTATACAACCGCAAATGTAATTCGGTATTTAGTAAATTTTAACTCATAAGGAAAGTGTTTATATCGATTATTATATAATAACGCAATTACATTGCTTTCTAATTTCCTGCCTTAAAACATTTACGTAAATTAAAATAATAATTATATATTAAATGTGAAAAACCAAGTTTTACAAGTCGCTCTGTTCTCGTTTTGTGCGTCTGCTGATGATTTCGTACTTATTCCCTTACCTAACTAGTTTTAATAGCAGTTGAATTTTGGCATTACAGGATTCTTCAGATTTAACTTATCAAATTATTGGTCAATATCGCTAATTACATGAGACTTACCAACATTCAAGATTCAGAGGAAGATTCAGACGTCGCTGACAATCTTGTAAATTGACAACCCAGTAGATATTGAACAGCCCTTTTATACAATACACAAGGAACAATTACTTCCTGTTGTTAAAATTTTGCTTCAATATTGACTTCATTTCCAATTCGCAATTCTTTCAATCGCAAACATTGGAACCGATTCGTGGCCAATGTAAACCTTACGTCATTTCCTTAGATATTTATATCCTGCCTCAGTCAATGCTGGAACTACAGAAGTCTAGTAATGTAGTTTACGCCTTGTTACAATCTATTAATGGTATCTGCTTGGACAATACTAGGGCGTTGGTACTGTGTACTTGGCTCCTTTACTCTGGGGACACTGAATGAAATCGTAATTTGAAGATAAGGTTGTGTTATCAGAACTTTGTAACAATTTCTTCTGAACCACAGCGCAAAAAAATCACTACACATTTTTGTGGTTCTTCTTTTCGTCATGGATATTAGGAAGAAGGTATACATTATTATTAGAAGATGACTTCGGTGTAATTGCAAATTCACATCAAGAGAGGATTTATCTTTTTTACCGAAGTTTGAAACTGGGCAAACATCACGTATAATCATCATTTTTTTATCCATTGCTTATAAATATGTAGAATTTTATCCAAGGTACGTATTTTTGAATACGGCCAAACCATTAGAAGAATCGTCCACCGATCTTCCAGACATTTCATACTAACACAGTCCAAATAACAATTCGGAAGTAATCTATGCAAATAACAATATTCCAACCCTAAAAGGAGAACTTTCTCTTGACAGCATACCAGGAATAGATAAGTTCAAATTGTAACCTAGTGTCATTGAATGTAGAGTTAGAATAGGCATTGTTAAAGGAGAAATTCGACTTCCTGATATGAGACTCAGTAATTGTATCGCCCCATATAGTCGACAAGAATAATGGCTTCTTGAAATTGCCTGATTGACATTTCGCGGGAACTATCTGCGATTTATAAATCATCTGTTTGATGGCTAACAGAGAAATAATTTTATGAGGATATTGTTAGTGTGCTTAATAAGAATAAGAATGATATCAATACAAAAATACACTAACTATATAGTTAGTGTATTTTTGTATTGATATCATTCTTATCATTTCATATCTTGTTGTCTATGTCGAGATTAACTTTGAAATGTGAAAAATGTATGTAGAAATTCAAATAGGCATCATTTTGAGGTGCAGAATTATTGTACATGATAAGATTTCACAAATTATTGCTCCAAAAAGATGCAGAAGGCAACCAGAAAATTGACATTCGTTTATACATTAGGACTTAACTGAGACGATGTTTTACTTTTTATTTTTTTTTTATTGGTAATAGGGAAGCGCTTGACCACAATCTCGCCTGATGTTAAGCTGAGATGTGGTCTAAGATGGAACGCGCTTCCCTAGAAGGTACCTGTTCACTCTATGCTTGAAGACCCCCATATTGTACTCGTCGGGGAACGTCTTTTTCATAATTGAACTGACAGAGATATACCCTATCTTGATTATCGCCAATCGCTATAGGTAGATGACAATATGATGCAAAATAGTCTATACATAAATGAAACCCGTTTTCATTGGTCACGGCATCACGCGTGAACGGGTGGACCGATTTTGATAATTCTTTAATCTTTTTTTATTATATTCCTTGAAGTACGAGGATGGTTCTTATGGAGAGAAAACGTAAATATGTACCACGGGCGAAGCCGGGACGGACCGCTAGTATTACATATACATAGTCGTAATTATTTTATAAAAAAATATTATCGCTATTGTCCGAACGCTACATTTCATACGTATCTAAATTTTATTTCTTAGACAGGTTTCAAACATAATTTGAATGTTAAAAAATTTACTTTATTATGAAACAGATCACCATTCAAAAATCCTCTTGAAGTATATACTCCTTGACATGCGTATGGTTA
>CAJQZM010027073.1:0-57570 GCA_907164665.1 Colias nastes | reverse complement strand
GGCGCAATTCTTGCTCGCTTCGACACCACCGACACGCAGCTCCGCGCACGTGAAGCGCTGATGGGCGTGCTGGGTGATAAATATATCGTGGCGCTTAACCTTGCTCCTGCAACCCCACGCTGGCTGGCTGCGCTGAACGCAGAGCCAATGAAACTGGGTCTTGACCTGCGTGGCGGCGTTCACTTCCTGATGGAAGTGGATATGGATACCGCGCTCGGCAAGCTACAGGAACAGAATATCGACAGCCTGCGCAGCGATCTGCGCGATAAGGGCATTCCGTACACCACCGTACGTAAAGAAGATAACTACGGCATGAGCATCACGTTCCGCGACAGCGCGGCACGCGATCAGGCTGTGACCTATCTGTCTCAGCGTCACCGCGATCTGGTGATCACCTCTCAGGGCAGCAATCAGCTGCGTGCGGTAATGACCGACGCGCGTCTGAGTGAAGCACGTGAATACGCCGTTCAGCAGAACATTAACATTCTGCGTAACCGTGTAAACCAGCTGGGCGTGGCTGAGCCACTGGTACAGCGTCAGGGTGCTGACCGTATCGTGGTCGAACTGCCGGGTATCCAGGATACCGCCCGTGCGAAAGAGATTCTGGGCGCGACGGCGACCCTGGAGTTCCGTCTGGTTAACTCCAACGTTGACCAGGCTGCTGCGGCTTCAGGCCGTGTGCCGGGCGATTCCGAAGTGAAGCAGACCCGCGAAGGCCAGCCGGTTGTGCTGTACAAACGCGTGATCCTGACCGGTGACCATATCACCGACTCCACTTCAAGCCAGGATGAGTACAACCAGCCGCAGGTTAACATCTCGCTGGATAGCGCAGGTGGCAACATTATGTCTAACTTCACCAAGGACAACATCGGCAAGCCGATGGCGACCCTGTTCGTGGAGTACAAAGACAGCGGTAAGAAAGACGCCAATGGCCGTGCCGTGCTGGTGAAAGAGGAAGAGGTGATTAACATCGCCAACATCCAGTCTCGTCTGGGTAACAGCTTCCGTATTACCGGTATCAGCAACCCGAACGAAGCGCGTCAGCTCTCTCTGCTGCTGCGTGCCGGTGCGCTGATTGCGCCAATTCAGATTGTTGAAGAACGTACCATCGGTCCAACCCTGGGTATGCAGAACATCAAACAGGGTCTGGAAGCGTGTCTGGCCGGTCTGGCGGTGTCCATCATCTTCATGATCTTCTTCTATAAGAAGTTCGGCCTGATTGCGACCTCCGCGCTGATTGCCAACCTGGTGCTGATCATCGGTATCATGTCCCTGCTGCCAGGGGCGACGCTAACCATGCCAGGTATCGCGGGTATCGTTCTAACCCTTGCGGTGGCGGTCGACGCCAACGTACTGATAAACGAACGTATCAAAGAAGAGCTGAGCAACGGTCGTTCTGTACAGCAGGCGATTGAAGAAGGCTACAAAGGGGCGTTCAGCTCCATCTTCGATGCGAACGTAACAACACTGATTAAGGTTCTTATCCTGTATGCAGTGGGTACTGGCGCGATCAAAGGCTTTGCGATTACTACCGGTATCGGTGTCGCAACGTCGATGTTTACCGCTATTGTCGGCACCCGTGCCATCGTGAACCTGCTGTACGGCGGCAAGCGCGTCAAAAAGCTGTCTATCTGAGGAGTGCGTTGTGGCACAGGAATATACTGTTGAACAATTGAACCACGGCCGTAAAGTCTGGGACTTTATGCGCTGGGACTACTGGGCCTTCGGCATTTCAGGTTTTCTGCTGATCTTGTCCATCGTCATTATGGGCGTGAAAGGCTTTAACTGGGGCCTGGATTTCACCGGTGGTACGGTGATCGAAATTACCCTGGAAAAACCGGTCGATATGGACCAGATGCGTGAGTCTCTGCAAAAAGCGGGCTTTGAAGAGCCGCTGCTACAGAACTTCGGCAGCAGCCGCGACATCATGGTGCGTATGCCGCCGGTACACGATGCCAACGGCAGCCAGGAGTTGGGCAGCAAGGTCGTTCAGGTTATTAACGAAACGACCAGCCAGGACGCAACGGTTAAGCGTATTGAGTTTGTCGGCCCGAGCGTTGGTGCTGACCTGGCGCAGACCGGTGCGATGGCGCTGCTTGTGGCGCTGATCTCGATCCTGATTTACGTCGGTTTCCGCTTTGAGTGGCGACTGGCGGCAGGCGTGGTTATCGCCCTGGCGCACGACGTGGTGATCACCATGGGCATACTGTCCCTCTTCCACATTGAGATTGACCTGACGATTGTGGCATCCCTGATGTCCGTTATCGGTTACTCACTGAACGACAGTATCGTGGTATCTGACCGTATTCGTGAAAACTTCCGTAAGATCCGTCGCGGCACGCCGTACGAAATCTTTAACGTGTCGTTGACCCAGACGCTGCACCGTACGTTGATCACCTCCGGCACCACCCTGATGGTGATCCTGATGCTGTTCCTGTTCGGTGGCCCGGTGCTGGAAGGCTTCTCGCTGACCATGCTGATCGGTGTGTCTATCGGTACGGCCTCGTCTATCTACGTCGCGTCCGCGCTGGCGCTGAAGCTGGGCATGAAGCGCGAGCATCTGATCCAGCAGAAAGTCGAGAAAGAAGGGGCGGATCAGCCGTCCATTCTGCCGTAAGCGTCTTATGCGGTATCGAAATCCCGGCCTGCTGGCCGGGATTTTTTTTGTCTGCATCTCACAAACACTCCTGACAGTATGCTGTCAGGAGCCCTGTCGTAGACTCCTTCTGAACCCTAACAACAGGCAGGAGGACGTATGAAAAGTGTCATTAACTGGTTTGAAATTCCGGTCGTCGATATGGATCGCGCCATCAAATTTTATGAGTCGGTGATGCAGGTCGCGCTGCGGCGCGAGAAGATGGACGTGGCTGAGCTGGCGGTTTTCCCGCACGAGGATCCGGCCACCGGCGGCGCGCTGGCGAAATTTGACGGCGTTACACCCTCTTCGCAGGGCGCTATTATTTACCTGCATACTGACAATCTGGCGGCCACGCTCGATCGTATTGCTTCTGCGGGCGGTGAGTGCGTGTTTGGCCCGCTGGAACTGCCGCAAGGCATTGGCACTATAGCCCTGTTTACCGACAGCGAAGGTAATCGCGTCGGCCTCCATCAACCGGTATGAGAGTAAACCGATGACCCGACGCGCTGACCGTTTGTTCCAGATTGTGCAGATCCTGCGGGGCAGGCGTCTGACAACGGCAGCGCATCTGGCGGAAAGGCTTGGCGTGTCCGAGCGCACGGTGTACCGCGATATCCGCGACCTGTCGCTTTCCGGCGTGCCGGTGGAAGGCGAGGCGGGAAGCGGATATCGGCTAATGTCGGGTTTTGATTTACCCCCGTTGATGCTGACCAACAAGGAGTCCGAGGCGCTGATGGTGGCGATCCGTCTGCTCAAAACCTGGGGCGGGGAATCGCTGTCGCGCGAGCTGGAGTCGGCCCAGGAAAAAGTGCTGGCGATCCTGCCAGAAGAGAGCCGCCGCAAAGCTGAACAGACGCGAATTTACGCACCGGATATTGCCCTTCAGCCACACTCCCGTAGTGGTTTTGACGTAATCCACCAGGCAATTTCTGCCCTGCGTGTGCTGGCGCTGCACTATCGCGATGAAGCCGGGCAGTTAACCTGGCGTGAGGTTCAGCCGCTGGGGCTGTTCTTCTGGGGTGAGCACTGGCTGCTGGCGGCATGGTGTGAACGGCGCGATGACTACCGCTGCTTCCGTCTCGACCGGTGTTTGCATATTACGCTGACGGAAAGACGCTTTAGCGAAAGCGCGGACAGGTCTTTGGCGGATTTTTTGCGCAAGGTGAAGCAGTAAAAAGCCGGGTGGCGAGGTAAAAGCAAAACGGCAACGATGTTGCCGTTTTTTGTGTTTGCGCCCTCTCCCGTGGGAGAGGGAAGGGGTGAGGGCACCAGCCCGCACAATCCCGCACTAATTAGAAGTTGTAACCCACGACCAGGTAACCGCCCCAACCGGTAGAACGAACGCTGAAGTCGCCGTTGCCGAAGTTCAGGCTGGCGTCGTCGTTCCACTGACCACCGTTGTGCCAGTAACGCGCAACAACAGAGTAGTGCCAGTGATCGTAGTTCAGCGCCAGGATGTGGCTGGACGCGATGGAGTCGTTAGTGCGCGCTTTTCTGCCGTTCAGGTCGCGGAAATCGTTATCGCCCAGGTCTGAACCCCAGTCAAAGTTGGTGAAGCCGATATAGCTCAGGTTGCCGCCCCACAGTTGGGTAATTGGCACAAAGTATTTCACTTTGAAACGGTAGCCATCCCACTCGTTCTCGTTCGCAGCGCCGTAGTTCTGCCACTGGTATTTTGCGTAGACGTTCATGGACAGGCTCATCGGCAGGCCAGTCTCAATGTCTGTACCCAGACCCATATACCAGGTGCTCTGGCGACCGGACTTGTTGCGGCCCATGTCGTAGATGTAGTTGTTTGCGAAATACCACTCTTTGAACGGACCAAACGCCAGGCTGGTACCAGTCAGTTTATCAATGGAGAAGCGTGGTTCGATCTCCATGAACAGTGGGGAACCGTGGTTCCAGATACCTTTCGCGTCGGTGTTACCGCCGAAGAATACCGGTGCGTCCATGTAGCCATAGAAATCAAACCAGTCTTTTTTTGCGAATGCTTCGTACTCGAGGTAAGTATCGTTACGGATCTGCGGTCCGAAACGGGTATGGTAGCTGCCTACCACGTTAACGCTCTGGTGCCACCAGTCGGAGAGGTATTGTGGTTTGTCGTTTTCCGCTGCGTTAACAGTGAAAGAGGAGGACAGTGCCAGAACTGCACCGGCTGCGAGTAATGTTTTTTTTCATAATCATGCCACTGATTGAAATTCCCTTCCGGGAGTGAAAAATGCGCGAATTGCGTTTCTAAATATTTCGTGTTTCTGCGGAGCCTATTATAGGAATCCTTGCTCACAAAAATATGTGTTGTTTCACATATCTCTCACATACGTAATCGATTGCGTTCACGTTTGCGTACTTTAGACGGGCGCGATTGTAGCGGCAATCATTTATGTTGCCAATCCATACGAAATGTAAATGTTAGCGGAGTGACATTTCACTCCGCTAAAAGGGCGGGTTATTGCGCGGCGGGTTGAATGTCGTGAATACGGATAAAGCCCAGCTGTTCTGGCGTCAGTCCGCTCAGCTGGAGCGGAATGTCAACATCGCTCGGCGCCAGCGTGCTGGCGGGGGCGGTGAAGAGCTGATTCTTCACGTTCACCTCCTGATAGCTCTCCGTGGTGCCCTGAATCTGGCCCCACTCTACGGTGCCGCTGAACGCGGGCAGCGGATCGTTGGACTCACCCTGAATGCGTAATGTTGCGCGAGTACCATCGGCATTCGCTGCAACATTCACCAGAGACATCTTTAGCGTGCCAATCTGGCTGTTCAGACGCGCGGGCGTGTTTGCACCTGGCAATAAATAAACGCCATTGCTGGATTTGGCATTTAGCGCGTTCTGCTGGGTGATCTTCACGGTTTCTTTATTAAGTTTGTCCATCGCCACGTTAAGCGTATTCACGCTTTGTTTCATCTCGCGGACTTCGCTTTGCTGTGCGCAGGCGCTGAGCGTGAACAGGCTCCCCACCAGCACTATTTTCAGGTAACGTCTTGTCATTGCGTTTAATTCCTTGAAATCACAGATTGCTGCAATGGTAGACAGGATAGTGCCGTCAGGCATAGATCCTTTGTCTCAAAAAGCTCTTCCTTTGTTGTCGGGCCAGTTCAGGGTAAAATAGAAATCAGTTAACCAGATAACAGGGACATCGTATGCATTGCCCATTTTGCTCCGCTGTGGATACCAAAGTCATCGACTCACGTCTTGTAGGCGAAGGGTCTTCCGTGCGTCGTCGTCGGCAGTGTCTGGTGTGCAACGAGCGTTTTACCACCTTCGAGGTGGCAGAGCTGGTAATGCCGCGCGTGGTAAAAAGTAACGATGTGCGCGAACCGTTCAATGAAGAAAAACTGCGTAGCGGGATGCTCAAGGCGCTGGAAAAACGGCCCGTCAGCTCCGATGACGTCGAAATGGCGTTAAACCACATTAAATCTTATCTGCGGGGGTTAGGTGAGCGCGAAGTGCCGAGCAAAATGATCGGCAATCTGGTGATGGAACAGCTGAAAAAGCTCGATAAAGTCGCCTATATCCGCTTTGCCTCCGTTTACCGCAGCTTCGAAGACATCAAAGAGTTTGGCGAAGAGATCGCCCGCTTACAGGATTAAGACCATGCACGACGAGATGTACATGGCGCGAGCCATGAAGCTGGCGCAGCGCGGTCGGTTTACCACTCACCCTAACCCCAATGTCGGGTGCGTCATTGTTAAAGATGGTGAGATCGTGGGGGAAGGTTTTCACTATCGCGCAGGCGAGCCGCATGCTGAAGTGCATGCCTTGCGCATGGCGGGGGAGAAAGCGCGTGGCGCGACGGCCTATGTGACGCTGGAGCCATGCAGCCACCATGGGCGTACGCCGCCGTGCTGTGAAGCGCTGATTGCGGCGGGCGTCTCGCGCGTTGTCGCCGCCATGCAGGATCCTAACCCGCAGGTAGCGGGCCGCGGACTGTATCGTCTGCAACAGGAAGGAATCGACGTCAGCCACGGCCTGATGATGCAGGATGCGGAAGCCCTGAATAAAGGCTTCCTGAAGCGTATGCGCACCGGCTTCCCGTTTATCCAGCTTAAGCTTGGCGCGTCACTGGATGGCCGCACGGCGATGGCGAACGGCGAGAGCCAGTGGATCACCTCGCCACAGGCAAGGCGCGATGTGCAACGTCTGCGCGCGCAAAGCCATGCTATTCTCACCAGCAGTGAAACGGTACTGGCTGACGATCCGGCCATGACCGTACGCTGGGAAGAGCTGAATGCAGATACGCAGGCGCTCTATCCGCAGGAGAACCTGCGTCAGCCGCTGCGCATTATTATTGATAGCCAGAACCGCGTGACGCCGGAGCACCGCATCGTGCAGCAGCCGGGGGAAACCTGGATTGCACGCACCAAAGAAGATACGCGCGAATGGCCGCAAGGCGTGCGCAGCATTACGGTGCCGGAACATAACGGGCATCTGGATCTGGTGGTGCTGATGATGTTGCTCGGCAAACAGCAGGTCAACAGTATCTGGGTTGAAGCCGGTCCGACGCTCGCCGGCGCACTGCTTCAGGCGGGGCTGGTGGATGAGCTTCTCGTCTACGTTGCGCCTAAACTGTTAGGTAACGACGCGCGCGGCCTGTTTGTGCTGCCCGGCCTTGAAAAACTGGCCGATGCGCCGCAACTCTCATTCAGTGAGATTCGTCCGGTAGGCCCGGATGTCTGCCTCCATTTAACGACAGCGTAATTGCTCCTGAAATAGGGAAGCAGTACGCAAAGTATTATGATAAAATCCGCCCCCCTGCGGGGCCAAATGAACCCGTAAAGGAAGAGTATGAACATTATTGAAGCTGCTGTAGCTACCCCGGACGCTCGCGTCGCCATCACCATTGCGCGTTTCAACAACTTCATCAATGATAGCCTGCTGGAAGGTGCGGTTGACGCCCTGAAACGTATCGGCCAGGTTAAAGATGACAACATTACCGTCGTTTGGGTACCAGGTGCTTACGAACTGCCACTGGCAGCGGGCGCGCTGGCGAAAACCGGTAAATACGACGCGGTGATTGCGCTGGGTACTGTTATTCGTGGCGGCACTGCGCACTTCGAATACGTTGCGGGCGGTGCAAGCAATGGTCTGGCGCACGTTGCGCAGGATGCTGAAATTCCTGTCGCGTTCGGCGTGCTGACCACCGAAAGTATTGAACAAGCCATCGAACGTGCTGGCACCAAAGCCGGTAACAAAGGTGCAGAAGCTGCACTGACCGCGCTTGAAATGATCAATGTATTGAAAGCCATCAAGGCCTGATTTTTTTGTAAGGGGAATTCCGTGAAACCTGCTGCTCGTCGCCGCGCCCGTGAATGTGCCGTCCAGGCACTTTACTCCTGGCAGTTGTCCCAGAACGACATCGCTGATGTTGAATACCAGTTCCTGTCAGAACAGGACGTGAAAGACGTTGACGTTCTGTACTTCCGTGAACTGCTGTCGGGAGTGGCGACTAATAGCGCGTATCTCGATGGTCTGATGAAGCCATACCTGTCCCGTCTGCTCGAAGAGCTGGGCCAGGTCGAAAAAGCAGTGTTGCGTATCGCGCTGTTTGAGCTGTCTAAACGTGATGATGTGCCGTACAAAGTGGCCATCAACGAAGCGATCGAACTGGCGAAAACCTTCGGCGCTGAAGACAGCCACAAGTTTGTTAACGGCGTGCTGGATAAAGCCGCACCTGCGATCCGTCCCCACAAAAAGTGATCCGCAAACCGGAGTTCTGCATTGCCTGACGGGCAGTGCGGCTCCGGTTTTTTCTTTTATTTGCTGAGGCATAACGTATGGCATGCGGCGAATTCTCCCTGATTGCCCGTTATTTCGACCGTGTCAGAACCTCTCGTCTTGATGTTGAAACCGGCATTGGCGATGACTGCGCACTTCTCAATATTCCCGAAAAACAGACGCTGGCAATCAGCACCGACACCTTAGTGTGTGGGCGACATTTCCTGCCCGACATCGATCCTGCCGATCTGGCGTATAAAGCGCTGGCGGTGAACGTCAGCGATCTGGCGGCAATGGGCGCCGACCCGGCCTGGCTGACGCTGGCTCTGACCTTGCCAGAGGTGGATGAAGCCTGGCTTGAAGCCTTCAGCGATGCCCTGTTTGAGCAGCTGAATTATTACGATATGCAGCTGATTGGCGGTGATACCACTGCCGGTCCGCTGTCGATGACCCTGGCAATCCACGGCTATGTGCCTGCCGGGCGCGCGCTGAAACGTTCGGGCGCAAAACCGGGCGACTGGATCTACGTGACCGGTACGCCGGGGGATAGCGCGGCAGGGCTGGCAATCCTTCAGAACCGTTTAACGGTTGAAGATGCTGACGATGCGGCGTACCTGGTGAAGCGCCATCTGCGGCCCACGCCGCGTATTTTGCACGGTCAGGCGCTGCGCGAGCGGGCCAGTTCGGCTATCGATTTGTCTGACGGGCTGATCTCCGATCTCGGCCATATCCTGAAAGCCAGCGGCGTGGGCGCGCGGATCGATCTGGATCTGTTCCCTCTGTCAGAGCCGTTGCGTCGCCATGCCGAGCCTGAGCAGGCGCTGCGATGGGCGTTATCCGGTGGAGAAGATTATGAGCTGTGCTTCACGGTGCCCGAGCTGAATCGCGGGACGCTGGATGTGGCGTTAGCGCATCTGGGGGCGAAATTTACCTGCATCGGGCAGGTGATGCCGGAAAGTGAAGGGCTGCTGTTTGTCCGCGACGGCGCCCCGGTTACGCTTGACTGGAAAGGGTACGATCACTTCGCGTAATTTTGTGCGCTCTGTATTGCCGGGTGGCGCTGCGCTTACCCGGCCTACGGATTTTGTTCCCTGAATTGTTTATTTAAACCCTACCACCGGATGTTGCTGATACGGCGTCTCCAGCTCGGCAATCTGCTCCGGCGTCAACGATAAGTCCACCGCACTCAACAACTCATCCAGCTGTTCTTCCCGCGATGTGCCCACAATCGGCGCGGCGACACCGCGCTTGCTCAGCAGCCACGCCAGTGCCACCTGCGCGCGCGTTGCACCGATATCGTCGGCGATCCCGGCTAAGCGTTCGGCAATTAACGCATCGCTGGCTTCTGTATCGTCATACAGGTTTTTACCCACTTCGTCCGATACCAGCCGGGCGGTGGTTTCGCCCCACGGACGGGTTAACCTTCCGCGCGCCAGCGGGCTCCACGGGATCACCGCCACGCCTTCCTGGTAGCAGAGCGGCAGCATCTCGCGCTCTTCTTCCCGGTAAATCAGGTTGTAGTGATCCTGCATGGTGACAAAGCGCGCCCAGCCGTGCTGTGCCTGGAGATCGAGCGCCTGGGCAAACTGTGAGGCATGCATGGACGATGCGCCGATATAGCGCGCTTTACCGGCTTTCACGACGTCGTTCAACGCTTCAAGCGTCTCTTCGATCGGGGTGTTGTAATCCCAGCGGTGGATTTGCAGCAGGTCGACGTAATCCATGTTCAGGCGTCTGAGGCTGTCATCAATAGAACGCAGGATCTGCGCGCGAGAAAGGCCTTCCGCCAGGTCGCCTGACGGGTAGTACACCTTAGTGGCAACCACAACGTCATCACGACGGGCAAAATCTCGCAGGGCGCGGCCAACAATCTCTTCGCTGCTGCCGTCGGAGTAGCTGTTGGCGGTATCGAAGAAGTTGATGCCGCCGTCAATGGCGCGCTTGATGATGGGGCGGCTGCTCTCTTCCGGCAGCGTCCAGGCATGATTTCCCCGGTCAGGCTCGCCAAACGTCATGCATCCCAGGCAAAGCCGGGACACCTTAAGGTCCGTTTTTCCTAATGTCGTGTATTGCATGGTTCCGCTCCTGCTGTTTAAACAATACGTTTAAGCATAGCAGGAGCAGAAAAGGGGAGGGATCAGGCCAGCCAGGTGCGGATTTTGGCTTCGATACCGGCGGCGTCCAGACCAATGTCGGCGCGCGCCTCATCCTGGGTGCCTTGCGGGATGAAGTGGTCCGGCAGGCCGAGATTAAGCACCGGAACGGCTTTATGGTTCGCCATCAGCACTTCGTTCACGCCGCTACCCGCGCCACCCATGATGGCGTTCTCTTCCAGCGTGACCAGCACGTCATGGCTTTCCGCCATGCTCAGAATCAGAGATTCATCGAGCGGCTTCACGAAGCGCATATCGACCAGCGTCGCATTCAGGTTTTCAGCGACTTTTGCCGCTTCCGGCATCAGCGTACCAAAGTTCAGGATCGCCACTTTTTCACCGCGACGTTTCACCAGACCTTTACCGATGTCCAGTTTTTCCAGCGGCTGTAATTCAACGCCAAGGGCATTACCGCGTGGATAGCGTACCGCGCAGGGACCGTCCTGATAGTGGTAACCGGTATACAGCATCTGACGACACTCATTTTCGTCGCTTGGCGTCATGATCACCATGTCCGGGATACAGCGCAGGAAGGAGAGATCAAACGCGCCCTGGTGCGTCTGGCCGTCAGCCCCCACAATGCCCGCGCGATCGATAGCAAACAGCACCGGCAGCTTCTGAATGGCAACGTCATGGATAACCTGATCGTAGGCGCGTTGCAGGAAGGTAGAGTAGATCGCTACCACCGGCTTGTAGCCGCCAATCGCCAGGCCCGCAGCAAAGGTTACCGCGTGTTGCTCGGCAATGGCGACGTCGAAATACTGGTCCGGGTATTTTTTGGAAAACTCCACCATGCCGGAGCCTTCACGCATGGCAGGCGTCACCGCCATCAGCATGTTGTCTTTCGCCGCCGTTTCGCACAGCCAGTCGCCGAAGATTTTTGAGTAGCTCGGCATCCCGCCGCTGCTTTTCGGCAGGCAGCCGCTGGTATGGTCGAACTTAGGCACTGCGTGGAAGGTGATCGGATCTTTCTCCGCCGGTTCGTAACCACGCCCTTTTTTGGTCATGATATGCAGGAACTGAGGGCCTTTCAGGTCGCGCATGTTTTTAAGCGTCGTCACCAGACCCAGCACATCGTGGCCGTCCACCGGGCCGATATAATTAAAGCCCAGCTCTTCGAACAGCGTACCCGGTACGACCATGCCTTTGATGTGTTCTTCGGTACGCTTAAGCAGCTCTTTGATCGGCGGTACGCCGGAGAAGACTTTTTTACCGCCTTCACGCAGTGAGGAGTAAAGCTTGCCGGACAGCAGCTGCGCCAGATGGTTATTCAGCGCGCCGACGTTCTCGGAGATCGACATTTCGTTATCGTTGAGGATCACCAGCATGTCCGGTTTGATATCGCCCGCGTGGTTCATGGCCTCAAAGGCCATCCCGGCGGTGATCGCCCCGTCGCCAATCACGCAGACAGTGCGACGTTGTTTATTCTCTTTTTCGGCGGCAACGGCAATACCAATGCCCGCAGAAATGGAGGTGGAAGAGTGGCCGACGCTTAACACGTCATATTCACTCTCGCCGCGCCACGGGAACGGGTGCAGGCCCCCTTTCTGGCGAATGGTGCCAATTTTATCGCGACGTCCGGTCAGAATTTTGTGCGGATAGGCCTGGTGGCCGACATCCCAGATCAGCTGATCGAACGGCGTGTTATAGACGTAATGCAACGCCACGGTCAGCTCAACCGTGCCAAGTCCGGAGGCGAAGTGGCCGCTGGAGCGGCTAACGCTGTCGAGCAGGTAGCGACGCAGCTCGTCACACAGCTTCGGCAGACTCTCTTTCGGCAACAGACGTAACTCCTGAGTGGAGTCAACTAACGCCAGTGTCGGGTATTTGGCAATATCAAAACTCATCAAAGGCTCATCGAGATTTATAGTTTATTTATCACGCTGGATTATGTAGTCCGCTAGCGCTTCCAGTGCCGAGGTATCCAGCGATTGCGCGGCCAGCTCATTCAGCGACTGGCGGGCATCGTCTATCAGATCCCGGGCTTTACGTTGGGCATGCTCAAGGCCCAACAGGGCGGGATAGGTACTTTTGCCAAGCTGCTGATCCGCACCCTGACGTTTTCCCAATGTTGCAGTATCGCCCACCACATCCAGAATGTCATCCTGAACCTGGAATGCCAGACCGATACTTTCTGCGTATCTGTCCAGAATCGGCAGGGCTTTACGCCCGCGTTCACCCGCGCTCAGCGCGCCCAGGCGAACGGCTGCACGAATCAGTGCGCCCGTTTTGTGACGGTGGATGCGCTCCAGCTGTTCCAGAGTAACCTGACGACCTTCAGCCTCTAAATCCAGCGCCTGGCCGCCGCACATCCCGGCGACGCCGCTGGCCATTGCCAGTTCGGACACCATTGCCAGACGATCGCGATCGCTCACTTCAACCATCGGCGCATCGCTCAGAATGGAGAAGGCCAGAGTTTGCAGCGCATCACCCGCCAGAATGGCATTCGCTTCGCCAAATTTGATATGGCAGGTTGGCTGACCGCGACGCAGATCGTCATCGTCCATGGCTGGCAAATCATCGTGGATCAGGGAATAGGCGTGGATACACTCCACGGCGGCTGCCGGGGCGTCCAGCGTGTTATCGCTGATACCGAACATGTTGCCCGTGGCATACACCAGGAATGGACGCAGGCGTTTACCCCCCAAGAGTGCGCCATAGTGCATGGCTTCAACCAGTGGAGTGTTCTGAAAAGGCTGCGGCTCAATGAAACGGCGCAGCGCGTCGTTGGCGCGGATGACGCGCGCCTGAAGCGCGTTGGAAAAATCCATTTACTCGGCGTCCGGTGTGAATGGCGTGGTTTTAGCGTCTTCGCTGTCGGAAAGCAGGATCTGCACACGCTGCTCGGCCTGCTGAAGCTTTACCTGCCCCTGGCGCGCAAGCTGCACACCGCGTTCAAATTCGTTGAGGGCATCTTCCAGCGGTAAATCGCCGCTCTCGAGGCGGGTAACAATCTTCTCAAGCTCACTCAGCGCAGTTTCAAAACTGGCCGGTGCGTCGTTCTTCTTCGGCATAGTGAATTAACTCTTATATTCTTCGCCCCAACATGGTAACGGACTCGGGGCAATTATCAAATAACGCGAGTGGCGCGATGGTGGTATACTTGCGCGCCTGGATGCAGCCACGGGTGTGGGCTGCTGTATCATTTTCCACTACAAGCCTTTATAAGCTTGCCTAAGAAACATTGCCGCCATGAAGTTTATCATTAAATTGTTCCCCGAAATCACCATCAAAAGCCAATCTGTGCGTTTGCGCTTTATTAAAATTCTCACCGGGAACATTCGTAACGTATTAAAACACTACGACGAAACGCTCGCTGTGGTGCGTCACTGGGACCACGTTGAAGTCCGCGCGAAAGACGAAAGCAAACGTCTTGATATTCGCGACGCGCTGACCCGTATCCCGGGTATTCACCATATTCTGGAAGTGGAAGACGTTCCGTTCAGCGATATGCACGATATCTTCGAAAAGGCGCTGGTACAGTACCGCGACCAGATCGAAGGCAAAACCTTCTGCGTGCGCGTGAAGCGTCGTGGTAAACACGAGTTCAGCTCGATTGAAGTCGAGCGCTACGTCGGCGGCGGTCTGAACCAGCACGTTGAGACGGCGCGCGTGCGCCTGACTAACCCGGACGTCACCGTTAACCTTGAGATCGAGAACGATCGTCTGCTGCTGGTTAAGGGTCGTTATGAAGGTATTGGTGGTTTCCCGATCGGCACGCAAGAAGATGTGCTGTCGCTGATCTCGGGCGGCTTCGACTCCGGCGTCTCCAGCTACATGCTGATGCGTCGCGGCTGCCGCGTGCACTACTGCTTCTTTAACCTGGGCGGCGCGGCGCATGAAATCGGCGTACGTCAGGTGGCGCATTACCTGTGGAACCGCTTCGGCAGCTCTCACCGCGTGCGTTTTGTGGCGATCAACTTTGAGCCGGTGGTCGGCGAAATCCTCGAAAAAGTGGACGACGGCCAGATGGGCGTGGTCCTGAAACGTATGATGGTGCGCGCGGCGTCCAAAGTGGCTGAGCGCTACGGCGTGCAGGCGCTGGTCACCGGTGAAGCGCTGGGGCAGGTCTCCAGCCAGACGCTGACCAACCTGCGTCTTATCGACAACGTGTCTGATACGCTGATCCTGCGCCCGCTGATCTCTCACGATAAAGAGCACATCATCGATCTGGCGCGTAAAATCGGTACTGAAGATTTTGCCCGTACCATGCCGGAATATTGCGGTGTGATCTCAAAAAGTCCAACCATTAAAGCGGTGAAGGCGAAGATCGAAGCGGAAGAAGAGAACTTCGATTTCAGCATCCTGGAAAAAGTGGTGGCGGAAGCGTCCAACATCGATATCCGTGAGATCGCCCAGCAGACCGAGCAGGAAGTGGTTGAGGTGGAGACGGTCAGCGGCTTTGGTGCTAACGATACGATTCTGGATATCCGTTCTGTTGATGAGCAGGATGACAAGCCGTTGCAGGTGGAAGGCGTGGAGGTGGTTTCGCTGCCGTTCTACAAGCTGAGCACCCAGTTTGGCGATCTCGACCAGAGCAAAACGTATCTGCTGTGGTGTGAGCGTGGGGTCATGAGCCGTTTGCAGGCGCTGTATCTGCGTGAGCAGGGCTTCGCGAACGTGAAGGTGTATCGCCCGTAGTTTATTGTCGAGGAGTGCGGCCTGATGCCCTCACCCCGTCCTTCTCCCGCAGGGAGAGGCCGCAAACATTAAAAATGGCAACCTCGGGTTGCCGTTTTGCTTTTACCTGGCGCCACCCGGCTTTTTTATTCGTAGTAGTTATAAATCCCCGCCGCCATCACCAGTGATGACGCGACTTCGTACGCTTTTTCGCGCCCAACCAGCAGGTCAATAATCTTCAGGCCAAAATCAATGGCGGTGCCCGGCCCCTGGCTGGTGAGCAGGTTAACGCGCGGATCCCAGACCACGCGTTTATCCACCCACTGGTCTTCCGGAATTGTATCCTTCAGACCAGGGAAGCCGGTCATATTGCCGATGGGGAAAATGTCGTGCGGAACCAGCACCGTACCTGCGGCTGCACAGATTGCCGCGATGATACGCCCGGAAAGATGAAACTGACGAACGGTTTCAACCAGCAGCGGGCTGTCGCGGAAACACTCAGCCCCCTTCAGACCACCCGGCAGAACGATAATGTCGTAATCACCGTCCGCCACCTGTACAAGCGGTGCATCCGCCAGAATCTTCACCCCACGCGAGCAGGTAATCGCCAGGCTTCCGTCGCTGGCGACGCTGGCGGTAGTAACCTTAATACCACCACGTACCAGCAAATCAATGGTGGTGACCGCTTCTGTCTCTTCGCTACCAGGGGCGAGGCATACCAGTGCCGATGCGCTCATACTCACTCTCCTTTCGTTTTACTAACTCAAACAGACGGCTGTTTTCCGCAACGGTAATGCCGTGTGCCCGGGCGCGTTTTAACAGATAACCGGTAATGTAATCAATTTCGGTATGCCGCATAGCCCGGATATCCTGCAACATTGAGGAGATATTTTCTGCCGTACTCTCAATGACCTGGTCGACATAATAACGTAAATCGGACTCTGAGGTGTGGTAGCCTTCGCGTTCAATGACGGCGGCAACTTCCCGGCAAATCAGCGCTACCCGATCAGGATGCTGGCGCAGTTCACCGTTAGGGCAATCCAGCAGGGCGGTCAGCGGATTAATCGCGCAGTTCACCGCCAGTTTGCGCCACAGTTCCGCGCGAATGTTATTGTGCCAGGCGACGTCAGGCAGCGTGCTTTGCAGGGTATCCGCAAGATAGCTGTAATCGCCGGGCTGTTCACGCGCGGGACCGATATGAGTGATACCACTGGCAACATGGATAATGACGTTACCGTCGCGACGCGCCGCGTGGGTGGTTGTCCCCATCAGCAGCGGTTGCCGGACAGATTTTAGCTCTTCAATGGTACCCATACCGTTGTGAATCAGCAGGATTGGCGTGCTTTCAGGTAACTGGGCGGCCAGGCTTTTCACCGCATCGGAGACCTGCCAGGCCTTCAGCGTGACCAGCAGCAAATCGCTGGTGGCAAGAAATTCCGGATCGTTTGCCGTTAAAGACTCATTAAAAATTGAACCGTCTGTACCCATCACGTTCACACTGCAATAGGGCTGGGGAATTCGCAGCCAGCCCTGAACGTCGTGTCCCTGTTTGCATAGCGCTGTAAGCCAGAGTTGGCCAAGGGCTCCGCATCCAAGCACTGTTACTTTCATCGTTCCTCCTCACCTGCAACGGCGCCAGGTGCTATGACGCTAAGTATAGCGCCATCAGCTAAGCTTCTCGTTATGCCTCGTTGCGGGTATTATGCAACGCAACAAAAATGAAGGGAGAAGAAAAGATGCCATCTTTCGATATTGTTTCTGAAGTTGATTTGCAGGAAGCGCGTAACGGCGTAGAAAATGCTGTCCGTGAGGTTGAGTCACGTTTCGATTTTCGTGGCGTTGAGGCGACCATTGAACTGAACGACGCGAACAAGACGATCAAAGTCCTGAGCGAGTCTGATTTCCAGGTCAACCAGTTGCTGGATATCCTGCGCGCCAAGCTGCTCAAGCGCGGCATTGAAGGGACCTCACTCGATGTGCCGGAAGATTTTGTTCACAGCGGCAAA
The DNA here is from genome assembly GCA_907164665.1 of Colias nastes. Taxonomy (NCBI): domain Eukaryota; kingdom Metazoa; phylum Arthropoda; class Insecta; order Lepidoptera; family Pieridae; genus Colias; species Colias nastes. The sequence goes on along the minus strand of CAJQZM010027073.1, from coordinate 40,440 downwards.
ACCTGGTTTGTGGAAGCGAAGCTGAAGCAGGGGATTGAAAGCGCCGTGCAGAAGAAAATCGTGAAGCTTATCAAAGACAGTAAGCTCAAAGTGCAGGCGCAGATCCAGGGGGAAGAGATCCGCGTGACCGGAAAATCCCGTGATGACCTGCAATCCGTGATGGCGCTGGTGCGTGGCGGCGATCTCGGTCAGCCATTCCAGTTTAAAAACTTCCGCGATTAAGACAATCATGCCCGGCTAAACCGGGCATTTTTTCAGGCCTTCAGCGCCTGCTCTACCTCAAAGCGGTTAGTCACTTTGCTGTCAATTTTGACATACGCACTGCGCTCTTCCGGGACAATCAGCACTTCGCTCACGCCCTCTGTCGCTTCCAGACGCTGTTGTAACGCGTCACCGATTGCCACGTCATCGGGAATTTCTACCCGCAGGCTACTCACGTAACGCGGCTCTTTCATGGTGCTGGCCACAAACAGCCAGAGCATCGCCAGCAGCGCACCGGCGAGGAAAACGGTCTGGGAGTCAAACAGACCATCCACCCAGCCGCCGAGTGACCCGCCGATCGCCACGCCGAGAAACTGGCTGGTGGAGTAAATGCCCATCGCGGTGCCTTTGTATCCTGCCGGAGACTCTTTGCTGATAAGCGACGGCAGCAGGGCTTCCATCAGATTAAAGGCCAGGAAGAACAGTTGTACGCCCGCGATCAGCTCCCAGAAATGCGGGCCGGCGCCCCACAGCACAATCTCGGCAATCAGCAGTAACGCCACGCAGCCCACGAAGACGCGTTTCATTTTGCGCTTCACTTCGGCGTAAATAATGAAGGGCACAACGGAGACAAACGAGATCAGCATTGTGACCAGATAAATTTTCCAGTGCTCTGCCGCCGGAAAACCTGCTGAGGCCAGTTGACCGGGCAGGGCGACAAAGGTGGACATCAGCAGAATGTGCAGGCACATAATGCCGAAGTTCAGCTTAAGCAGGCGCGGCTCGGCGATGACTTTGCTGAAGCAGCCTTTGACCATCCCGGATTCACGGTTGAGGACGTGGTTTTTACTGTCAGGTACAACCCACAGCGTGAGTGCGATCCCGATGGTCGCCAGCACCGCAATCATCCAGAACAGGGCGTGCAGGCCGAGTGAATGGGTGATAACGGGCCCCAGCACCATGGCAATGGCAAACGTGACGCCAAAGCTGACGCCGATAAACGCCATGGCTTTGGTGCGGTTTTGCTCGCGGGTTAAGTCTGACAGCAGCGCCATCACGGCGGCGGCAATCGCCCCGGAACCTTGCAGGGCGCGCCCAAGAATAATTCCCCAGATGGAGTGGGAGAGGGCGGCGATGATGCTGCCGAGCACAAACACCAGCAGCCCGCCGACAATCAGCGGTTTGCGACCCACTCGGTCGGAGAGCAAGCCAAAGGGGATCTGGAATATTGCCTGCGCCAGGCCGTAGATACCGATCGCCAGACCGATCAGCGCTTCGCTGGCACCCTGTAACGCCATGCCATATGTGGTCAGAACGGGCAGGACCATAAACATGCCAAGCATCCGCAGCGAGAAAACAGTCCCTAAACCCCAGGTCGCACGCAGTTCGCCTGGCGTCATTTTATAATCGTTCATTACCACCTCAGTTCAAAAGCAGGCCATAGTGTAGTGCGGGGAAGGGGCGGGGTAAATAATCGGTTATTTAACAAATATTACATACGTTACTAATAGATTTCATGAATAAAAAAGGGGTGCCGAAGCACCCCTTTATGTCCTTGCTATAGCTTACCAGACGTAAGTCAGCAGGTTTTGTGAATCAGGCACCATGAAGTCTACGGACATCATCACGGACAGGGAGGTGATGGCGACAATCGAGAACACAAACAGCTTGCGTGCCCAGACCTTGTCATCTTCCACTTTGTAACCGCGCAGGGCCATGCCGAGCCACCAGACGCTCACCGCAGCTGCTACCACCAGATATTTATATCCGGCGTAACCGCCCAGAGAGAGCATCAGCGTTGCCACGGCAAAAGCGATGATGTAGAGCGTGATGTGGTTCTTGGCAACCGAAATGCCTTTCACGACCGGCAGAACCGGAATGTTCGCCGCCTGATAATCCTTAAAGCGGAAAATCGCGATGGCGTAGGAGTGCGGCATCTGCCACAGGCTAAAGATAGCCAGCAGGATCAGCGCACCGCTGTCGAACTCGTTCGTGACGGCGCAGTAGCCAATCACCGGCGGCGCAGCGCCGGAGAGAGAACCAATCAGCGTGCCGTAGACGGAGTGACGTTTCATATACAGGCTGTAGACGCCTACATACACCACGAACCCCATCACCCCCAGCCAGCAGGCCAGTGGGTTAGCACCAAACCACAGCAGCATAAAGCCAGCAATACCCAGCAAGGTGGCGTACACCAGCGAGACGGAAGGGGCAATCAGGCCTTTAACCAGCACCCGATTTTTGGTCCTTTCCATCTTCTTGTCGATATCCATGTCGATGTAGTTGTTAAATACACAACCGGACGCAACCACCAGTGACACACCGACCAGCGTGTAAATAAAGAGGGTGTAATCAATGCTGCCTTTAGAGGCCAGCAGGAACCCTCCGATTACGGAGATCAGGTTGCCAAAGATGATGCCTGGTTTCGTGACTTGCAGGTATTGCTTAAACATACTCGCCGCTCTTAGTGAACCATCATGTTGTAGTTAAGGTTCCACATAATCCAGATGGAACCGACTACCAGGATAGCGATGATAATCACGGTAAAGATAAAGGCCGTCATGTTCCAGCCTTCATCGGACTTGGTGTTCATGTGCAGGAAGCAAACCAGATGCACCAGAATCTGAATCACCGCGGTCACCAGGATTGCGCCCAGGATAACCGGCTTAGATGCAGAACCGTTCATCACCATCCAGAACGGGATCACCGTCAGAATGATCGACAGGATGAAACCTGTCATGTAGGTTTTTACGCTGCCGTGGGAAGCGCCATGATCGTTAGAATGACTCATTACATCGCCCCCATCAGATAGACAACAGAGAACACACAGATCCATACCACGTCCAGGAAGTGCCAGAACAGGCTCAGGCACATAATACGGGTACGGTTAGTACTGGTCAGGCCGCGACGGGAGATCTGGAACATCAGTACCGCCATCCAGATCAGACCCGAGGTCACGTGCAGACCGTGGGTGCCGACCAGCGCGAAGAACGCTGACAGGAAGCCGCTACGATCCGGGCCGAAACCTTCCATGATCAGGTGATGGAATTCATAGATTTCCATCCCGATAAAGCCAGCACCAAACAGCCAGGTCAACGCCAGCCAGGAGACAACCTGGCTCTTGTTGTTTTTGTACATGGCGATAGCCGCCATGCCGTAGGTGATGGAGCTGAATAACAGCAGTGCGGTTTCAACCAGTACGAACGGCAGTTCAAAGATGTCCTTACCGGTCGGGCCGCCCGCTGTGCCGTTCACCAGAACGGCATAGGTTGCGAACAGACAGCAGAACAGGATGCAGTCGCTCATCAGGTAGATCCAGAAACCGAAGACTTTCGTCGGTCCTGTATCATGGTGCGCATGTTCATGCGCGTGGGCAGTCGAGTGCGCCAGAGTATCAGTTGCCATTTTTCAGCCCCGCTTTAGAAATCTCGTCAAAATGCTGGTTTTCCAGCTTTTCAACTTCACGGACTGGTACGTAGTAGTCCACGTCCTCGTCAAAGCTCTTCACAATCCAGCTGATTACGATGCCAGCGAAGCCAACAATCGCCATCCACCAGATGTGCCAGATCATTGCGAAACCAAATACCGTTGCGAAGGCGGCAATGACGATGCCCGCACCGCTGTTTTTCGGCATATGGATCTCTTCGTAATGTTCAGGTTGCTTGTACGCTTCACCTTTTTCTTTCATTTCCCAGAATGCGTCACGCTCATGAATGTGCGGCACTACGGCAAAGTTATAGAACGGAGGTGGAGAAGAGGTAGACCACTCCAGCGTACGGCCACCCCACGGGTCACCGGTCAGGTCGCGGTTCAGGTTACGGTCACGGATAGACACGTAGTACTGAATCAGCTGGCACAGAATACCGCAGGCAATCAGCGCTGCGCCGCCCGCTGCAATCATCAGCATTGGGTGGAACTGCGGATCGATCTGCTGGCTCAGACGACGGGTCATACCCATGAAGCCCAGCACGTACAGCGGCATAAATGCTACGAAGAAGCCAATGATCCAGAACCAGAACGCGCGTTTACCCCATTTCTCGTTCAGCGTGAAGCCGAACGCTTTTGGCCACCAGTAGGTTACGCCAGCGAAGCAGCCGAAGACCACGCCACCGATGATAACGTTATGGAAGTGCGCAATCAGGAACAGACTGTTGTGCAGAACGAAGTCAGCACCAGGTACCGCCAGCAGTACCCCGGTCATCCCACCTACGGAGAAGGTCACGATGAAGCCGATGGTCCACAGCATGGCTGAGTGGAACACGATACGGCCCTGGTACATGGTGAACAGCCAGTTGAAGATCTTAACCCCGGTCGGGATCGCGATAATCATGGTGGTAATACCGAAGAAGGCGTTTACGTTGGCGCCCGCACCCATAGTGAAGAAGTGGTGCAGCCAGACGATGAACGACAGAACGGTAATACATACGGTTGCCCACACCAGAGAGGTGTAACCAAACAGACGTTTACGCGAGAAGGTTGCCGCGATTTCGGAGAACACACCGAACACCGGCAGAACCAGGATGTACACTTCCGGGTGACCCCAGGCCCAAATCAGGTTGATATACATCATCATGTTGCCACCCATATCATTCGTGAAGAAATGGGTACCCAGATAGCGATCCAGGGTCAGCAGCGCGATGGTGACGGTCAGAATTGGGAACGACGCGATAATCAGGACGTTGGCGCACAGAGATGCCCAGGTAAATACTGGCATCTTGAACATCGTCATACCTGGTGCACGCATCTTCAGGATGGTCACGAAGAAGTTAATACCGGTCAGAGTGGTACCGACACCGGAGAGCTGAAGCGCCCAAATCCAGTAGTCAACGCCCACGCCCGGACTGTATTCAATTCCCGACAGCGGCGGGTAGGCCAGCCAGCCGGTCTGAGCAAATTCGCCCACACCCAGTGACAGGTTAACCAGGATAACGCCGACAACCGTGAACCAGAAGCTCAGGTTGTTGAGGAACGGGAACGCAACGTCGCGCGCGCCGATTTGCAGCGGAACGACCACGTTCATCAGACCGATTACCAGCGGCATCGCCACGAAGAAGATCATGATAACGCCGTGGGCGGTAAAGATCTGATCATAGTGGTGCGGTGGCAGGAAGCCGGCTTCGCCCGCAGACGCAAGCGCCTGCTGGCTACGCATCATGATTGCATCCGCAAAGCCACGAATTAACATGACGATACCGACGATGCAGTACATGATACCGAGTTTTTTGTGGTCAACCGAAGTCAGCCACTCATTCCACAGGTAGCTCCACTTACCGAAGTAAGTGATCAGGCCAACTAAGGCCGCGCCACCAATGATAATTGCAGCCACCGTAACCATAATAATCGGTTCATGGTAGGGCACTGCATCCAGTGTCAATTTTCCGAACATTTTCTTCCTCGGCCCCTTAGTGAGCGGTTTCCGCGTGGCTCATGTCCATGCCTTCCATACCCTGGTGCGTGTTGTGCTCGCCTTCAGGCTGGGTCATGTCCATGCTCATGCCGTGATCCATAAATTTGCCAATAACATCTTTGAACAGATTCGGTTTCACGTTAGAGAAGTACTCCACCTTGTTGTATTCGCTAGGTGCAGCCACTTTTTCGAACGCCGCCATGTCAGACATGGTGTTGGTAGACTGCTTCGCTTTTGCAACCCACTGGTCGAAAGTCGCGCGGTCTGGCGTAGCGATAGCTTTGAACTTCATACCCGAGAAGCCCGGGCCACTATAGCTGGCGGAGATACCGTCGTAGGTGCCTGCTTCATTCGCGATCAGGTGCAGGTTAGTCTGCATACCGGCCATCGCGTAAATCTGGCTACCCAGACGTGGGATGAAGAAGGAGTTCATTACGGAGTTGGAGGTCACTTTGAACTGAACCGGAGTGTTCGCCGGGAAGGCGATTTCATTCACGGTAGCAATGCCCTGTTCTGGATAGATGAAGAACCATTTCCAGTCCATGGAGACCACTTCAATGGTAATCGGTTTTTCATCGTGAACCAGCGGTTTGCTCGGCTCAAGTGCGTGAGTGGTTTTCCAGGTCAGTACAGCAAGGAACAGGATGATCAGAATAGGTACCGTCCAGACCACAGCTTCCACTTTATTGGAGTGTGACCAGTTAGGGCTATACTTCGCATCTTTATTGCTCGCACGATACTTCCAGGCGAAACCAACAGCCATCAAGATGGCAGGAATAACCACAATCAACATCAGGCCAAAAGCCGTCAGTATCAATGAACGTTGTTCCAGTCCAATCTGTCCTTTGGGGTCTAGTAGTGCAGAATCGCAGCCACTGAGTAATACAGTGCCTGCGAATAATGACAACCATCCCAAACTTTTATTGTATTTCCTGAGTCTCATTTAACGACCTCAATTCCACGGGAGTCTGGTGGCGTTTAAAGTGTGGGGGCATTTTACGGGAAGGTTACATTACTGTAAACATCATTAGCCCTGTGTCAGGAAGGTGTTACCGGGTTCTGCCGCACATGTCACAAGTGTTGCAAATTATGTCGCGTTTTCCGGGGGAAGCCGCACGGAGTGGGCGTTATAACGAAAGGGTGCCCCAGCATACCGCAAAAGGGACAATTGGTATAACCATTGCGGAAAATACACAAATAATTAACAATTAATTATCAATAAAAAGACAACTAAAAAACGAAAATTCAATCTTTCGAATGCTGAATCGTTTAACGGAAAATAGCGTAGCGAAATAAGCTCCAATAATTTCCGAATGCTATCCCGCACAAAACAACAAATATTTTTTTTGCCGATGGCGGTTATTTCGCCGTTATAATTTCGTGTCGTTATTACAACGGGAAATAACCTTTCGCTTTTTACTTCATGTCATCTGCGTTTTCCGCAGTGACATGAAATCCAGCATCCCACCGGTCAGGATACCCACGATGGCGAGAAACACGCCTGCATCAAGCAGCTGGGTTTCAAAAGGAAGCGACAAGGTGGTCGTCGCATTGATAATGAGAACCGCGAGCCACACTACCAGCGCAAGACAACCTGCCATCAGCAGACGCAGGGCAAACCGGTAAGCAGCCTGATATTCCGTGCGCGGCATGAAGTGTTCCGTCCGCTGGGTATATTCCAGCGTCTGGCGACAGACCAGCAACAATAAAATCCCCGGCACAGCCGCCACCACAGAGAAGAGATAAAATGTCGGCCAGCCGTGGGCTTCAACAAACCAGCCCGCGACGGGACCTACGTACACGCGCCCGACGGCTGAGAGGGCAGAGAGCAGGGCAAACTGGGTGGCGGAAAATGACTTATTGCACAGCGTCATCAGCAGGGCGACAAATGCCGCAGTGCCCATACCTCCGCACAGATTTTCAAAGAATACCGCCGTCGCCATGCTGATCATATGCTTGTCGGTGATCGACAGCAGCCAGTAACCGGCATTCGAAGCGCCCTGAAGGATGCCGAAGATCAGCAGAGCACGGAACAGCGACAGACGCTGCATCAATACGCCGCCGTACAGCGCGCCGACGATCGTGGCAAACAGCCCCAGGGTTTTGTTCACCACGCCGACCTCGCCCGCATCAAACCCGACGCCGCGGATCAGGAAGGTGGTGGTCAGACTCATGGCGAAAGCGTCGCCGAGCTTATAAAGGACAATCAGCAGCAGGATCAGCCAGGCATTATTGCGACCAAAGAAGTCGCGGAGCGGTGCGGCAACGGCCTGCTCCAGCGAGCGGGGAACCGGAATCACATCGCTCGGTTCAGGCGCGAATAGCGTGGCAAAAATGCAGGGGATCAGCAGAGCGGCCATCAGCCAGTACATTCCCTGCCAGCCGAGATAGCGGTCGGCAAGCCAGAGGGCCAGCCCGCCGGAAACCAGCATACCCAGGCGGTAGCCAAGCACGCTGATTGCCGCACCGGCACCACGCTCTTCCGCTGGCAGGACGTCCGTCTTCCAGGCGTCAAAAACAATGTCCTGCGAAGCGGAGCAGAAGGCGATGACCACCGCAAGCGCGGCCATCCAGCGCAGCTGTGTTGACGGCTCAAGGAAACCCATTGCGGCAATGGCCAGCAACAGCAGCACCTGCGTCATCGCTAACCAGCCGCGACGGCGCCCGAGGAACGGTGGGGTATAGCGATCCATCACCGGCGACCACAGGAACTTAAAGACGTAAGCCTGGCCGACGAGCGAGAAGAAACCAATGGTTTTAAGATCGATGTTCTCAACCGTCATCCACGCCTGTAACGTGCCGGAGGTGAGCGCAAGGGGCAAACCGGAGGCGAAACCAAGGATCAGCAGAATAGCTGATTTCGGTTGCTGGAAAATGCGTAAGTAGTGACTGGACATGTTCTTATGAACTGACCCGGTGAAGCACCGGGTCAGTCAGCAGGATTAACGGGCGTTCTGCTTGATAAAGTCGTGAATGCTGGTGTCCTGTGCCATGTCGGCAATGGTGTCAGTCAGCACGCTGTTAACCGCGTCAGCGATATTTTTGTTGGAGGCCTGGAATGCGCCTTCAACGGAATAGCTCGCACGGTAGTTTTTGTTCATTTTGTTGCCGTTCTTCGCGGTAGCGATGATGGCGATATCGGCTTTAGTCGCAATGTTGTAGCGAACGTTACCCTGGGAGACGTCAGCGTACAGGTTGTTCACGATGATTTGCAGATCAACCGCGCCGCTTGGGCCAATCATGTAGCCGCGGGAGGTCATCTGTTTCTCCAGCACTTCCTGCAACAGGAAGCGCAGGTCGCGGGAGGCGGTCAGCGTGACCTGTTGGTTGTCGCGAGTCACTTTCGCCAGCGCCTGGTCCTGACGCTGATCGGCGCCATTAATGCTGACCGTAACGCCCATCAGGCTTGGATCCTGCTGAGGCAGGGTAATTTTTGGTGAAACGTCAATGGTCGTCGGCGGAGTCGCGCAGCCGGCGAGCATAAAGAGTGCTACCAACGGAAAGAAGAGTTTTTTTAACATTTTCGGGTTCTCAACGAATCGTAAGCAAAGAGAGAAAAATTGCCGCCATCATAACATCGCTAACGGCCAGGGGAAGTGGTCAACGCATGTAAATTCATCGCCTTGTCCGAAAACTGACCACCTTTGCGCTTTTCTCTGCCTGTAAGTGACAAAACGTATGAACCACATAGTGAACTTCATTCGTTTGGGTGAGAAAATCAGACGAAAGCTAAATATTTGTTGTCAAGGTGTAATGGAACCGGTAAAAGCGGCTAATATTTAAAGGGATGGGTGACATCTTAGCGTTGTCGGAGGAGTGATTTCATGATGATACGTGAACAGATAGAAGAAAAATTAAGGGCAGCGTTCAACCCTGTGTTTCTCGAAGTTGTCGACGAAAGCTATCGTCATAACGTGCCGGCAGGTTCTGAAAGCCACTTTAAAGTGGTTCTGGTCAGCGATCGCTTCACGGGAGAACGTTTCCTGAACCGACACCGCTTGATCTACAGCACCTTGACGGAAGAACTCTCCACAACCGTACATGCGCTGGCGCTGCATACCTACACCATTAAGGAATGGGAAGGGCTACAGGATACGGTATTCGCATCACCGCCTTGTAGGGGTGCAGGCACCATCGCCTGATAAATCGGATTTGCAACCGCCGGAGTTTTTCCAGTATGTTGCTTACAGATTTCGTCAAGACGGCCTTCGGGCCGTTTTGTTTTGTCTGAGTTTTGAGCGGATGGCGCGTTTTTAAGGCTAAAAATAGCCTTAAAGTGTGAAAAAAGCCGCAGCAACATGCTCCAACCGTTCTCGACTCACCTAAGTGATGCCGCTATAATGCCGCGTCTTATTGAATGTCTTCGGGATGATTCTGGCGACAGGGAATGTGAATCTGCACATAAGAGAGCATCCCGGTATAACAGACAGATTCAGAGTTGACCGAGCACTGTGATTTTTTTGAGGTAACAAGATGCAAGTTTCAGTTGAAACCACTCAAGGCCTTGGCCGCCGTGTAACGATTACTATCGCTGCTGACAGCATCGAAACTGCTGTGAAAAGCGAGCTGGTCAACGTAGCAAAAAAAGTACGTATTGACGGCTTCCGCAAGGGCAAAGTACCAATGAATGTTGTTGCTCAGCGTTATGGCGCTTCCGTGCGTCAGGATGTGCTGGGTGAACTGATGAGCCGCAACTTTATCGACGCGATCATCAAAGAAAAAATCAATCCAGCCGGTGCGCCGAACTACGTTCCAGGCGAATACAAGCAGGGCGAAGACTTCACCTACTCCGTAGAGTTCGAAGTGTACCCGGAAGTTGAGCTGAAAGGTCTGGAATCTATCGAAGTTGAAAAACCGATCGTTTCCGTGACCGACGAAGACGTTGACGGCATGCTGGATACCCTGCGTAAGCAGCAGGCGAACTGGAAAGAGAAAGAAGGCGCTGTTGACGCAGAAGACCGCGTAACCATCGACTTCACCGGTTCTGTAGACGGCGAAGAGTTCGAAGGCGGTAAAGCGTCTGATTTCGTACTGGCGATGGGCCAGGGTCGTATGATCCCAGGCTTCGAAGACGGTATCAAAGGCCACAAAGCGGGCGAAGAGTTCACCATCGACGTGACCTTCCCTGAAGAATACCACGCTGAAAACCTGAAAGGTAAAGCAGCGAAGTTCGTTATCAACCTGAAGAAAGTGGAAGAGCGCGAACTGCCAGAACTGACTGAAGAATTCATCAAGCGTTTCGGCGTGGAAGACGGTTCTGTTGCGGGCCTGCGTACCGAAGTGCGTAAAAACATGGAGCGCGAGCTGAACGGCGCTGTACGTAACCGCGTGAAGTCTCAGGCGATTGAAGGTCTGGTGAAAGCGAACGACATCGACGTTCCTGCTGCCCTGATCGACAGCGAAATCGACGTTCTGCGCCGTCAGGCTGCACAGCGCTTCGGTGGCAACCAGCAGCAAGCGATGGAACTGCCACGCGAGCTGTTCGAAGAGCAAGCGAAACGTCGCGTTGTTGTTGGCCTGCTGCTGGGCGAAGTGATTCGTACCCACGAGCTGAAAGCTGACGAAGAGCGTGTGAAAGGCCTGATCGAAGAGATGGCTTCTGCATACGAAGATCCATCAGAAGTGATCGAGTTCTACGGTAAGAACAAAGAGCTGATGGACAACATGCGCAACGTCGCGCTGGAAGAGCAGGCTGTAGAAGCGGTACTGGCGAAAGCGAAAGTCACCGAAAAAGAGACCTCTTTCACCGAACTGATGAACCAGCAGGCGTAATTTCGCCCCAACGGTTTAAAGTTTGAACAAAAAACCCGTTGCCCTCCGGCGACGGGTTTTTTTTATCACAGCTTTAGTCCTGGAAGGGTGCTAAAACGCCCTTTCAGTGTTAGCGTTACAACAAAACGTTGTTATGCTTGAAATAGGGTATGGCGACCCCCATTAGTATGTAATCACGATGATTGAGACTGGCTGATAATCCGTCCATAAGGTTACAATCAGTACAGCAGGTGTTTTCAATTTTGAACCAGGAGACGGAAATGTCATACAGTGGCGAACGAGATAACTTTGCACCCCATATGGCGCTGGTGCCAATGGTTATTGAACAGACCTCACGCGGTGAGCGTTCTTTCGATATCTATTCCCGTCTGCTCAAGGAACGCGTTATCTTTCTGACCGGCCAGGTGGAAGACCATATGGCTAACCTGATCGTGGCGCAGATGCTGTTCCTGGAAGCGGAAAACCCGGAAAAAGACATTTACCTGTATATCAACTCGCCGGGCGGTGTGATTACGGCGGGCATGTCTATTTATGACACCATGCAATTCATCAAGCCGGATGTCAGCACCATCTGTATGGGGCAGGCGGCGTCCATGGGGGCTTTCCTGTTAACCGCAGGGGCGAAAGGTAAGCGTTTCTGCCTGCCTAATTCCCGCGTGATGATTCACCAGCCGCTGGGTGGTTACCAGGGCCAGGCGACGGATATTGAAATCCACGCCCGAGAAATTCTGAAAGTAAAAGCGCGCATGAATGAACTTATGGCGCAGCATACGGGTCAACCTCTCGAGCAGATCGAGCGCGATACCGAGCGCGATCGCTTCCTCTCTGCGCCAGAGGCAGTTGAGTACGGCTTAGTCGACTCCATTTTGACCCATCGTAATTGATGCCCGCGACGCGAGTGTGCCGCTATACTAAGGTAGGGCGGCACGTTGCCTGTAAGCAGCTTGCGTCTGAGAATGGCATTTGCGTCGTCATGTGCGGCACATAGAACTTAAAAAGAGGTTTGGACTCATGACAGATAAACGCAAAGATGGTTCGGGCAAACTGCTGTACTGCTCTTTTTGCGGCAAAAGCCAGCATGAAGTGCGTAAACTGATTGCCGGGCCGTCCGTGTATATCTGCGACGAATGCGTCGATTTATGTAACGACATCATTCGCGAAGAGATTAAAGAAGTCGCGCCGCACCGTGAGCGCAGCGCGTTACCAACGCCACACGAGATTCGCCACCACCTGGACGACTATGTTATTGGTCAGGAGCAGGCGAAAAAAGTGCTGGCGGTGGCGGTATACAACCACTACAAACGTCTGCGTAACGGCGATACCAGCAATGGCGTAGAACTGGGCAAAAGTAACATTTTGCTGATCGGGCCTACCGGTTCCGGTAAAACCCTGCTGGCAGAAACGCTGGCGCGCCTGCTGGATGTTCCGTTCACTATGGCGGATGCCACCACCCTGACCGAAGCCGGTTATGTGGGTGAAGACGTTGAAAATATTATCCAGAAGCTGCTCCAGAAGTGCGATTACGACGTACAGAAAGCCCAGCGCGGGATCGTCTATATCGATGAGATCGACAAAATCTCTCGTAAATCAGACAACCCGTCCATCACCCGTGACGTCTCGGGCGAGGGCGTGCAGCAGGCGCTCCTGAAGCTGATTGAAGGTACGGTTGCGGCTGTTCCACCGCAGGGTGGGCGTAAACATCCGCAGCAGGAATTCTTGCAGGTTGATACCTCTAAGATCCTGTTTATCTGTGGTGGTGCGTTTGCAGGCCTGGATAAAGTGATCTCTCACCGTGTGGAAACCGGCTCCGGCATTGGTTTTGGCGCAACGGTGAAAGCCACGTCTGAAAAACCAAACGAAGGCCAGCTGCTGGCGCAGGTTGAGCCGGAAGATCTGATCAAATTCGGTTTGATTCCGGAATTTATCGGCCGTCTGCCGGTTGTGGCGACCCTGAACGAACTGAGCGAAGACGCGTTGATTCAGATCCTGAAAGAGCCGAAAAACGCGCTGACCAAGCAGTATCAGGCGCTGTTTAATCTGGAAGGCGTTGAGCTGGAATTCCGTGACGAAGCGTTGGACGCGATTGCCAAGAAAGCGATGGCGCGTAAAACCGGTGCCCGTGGCCTGCGTTCTATCGTGGAAGCAGCATTGCTCGACACGATGTACGATCTTCCTTCTATGGAAGACGTCGAAAAAGTCGTGATCGACGAGTCCGTCATTGGTGGCCAGACCAAGCCGTTACTGATTTACGGTAAACCGGAAGCGCAGCAGGCATCTGGCGAATAATTCACCATTTCATACAATCAGTTAATCAAAAAGGGGGGATTTTATCTCCCCTTTACTTTTTCCGTATTCATGGCGTTGAATGTATGGGAAACATCCCCATATACTGGATTACATGTTAATGGTTGTGTGAAGCACAGTTACATGACCAGTTTACCTGGCGGACACTAAACTAAGAGAGAGCTCTATGAATCCTGAGCGTTCTGAACGCATTGAAATCCCCGTATTGCCGTTGCGCGATGTGGTGGTTTATCCGCACATGGTCATACCCTTATTTGTAGGGCGGGAAAAATCTATCCGTTGCCTCGAAGCCGCCATGGATCATGATAAAAAAATCATGTTGGTCGCGCAGAAAGAAGCATCAACGGATGAGCCGGGTGTAAACGATCTTTTCACCGTCGGGACCGTGGCCTCTATTTTGCAGATGCTGAAGCTGCCAGACGGCACCGTGAAGGTGCTGGTGGAAGGCTTACAGCGTGCGCGTATTACCACTCTGTCAGACGATGGCGAGCACTTCTCTGCGAAGGCAGAGTACCTTGATTCACCGGAACTTGATGAGCGCGAGCAGGAAGTGCTGGTACGCACCGCGATCAGCCAGTTCGAAGGCTACATCAAGCTGAATAAGAAAATCCCACCTGAAGTGCTGACGTCGCTGAACAGCATCGACGATCCTGCACGTCTGGCGGATACCATCGCTGCGCATATGCCGCTGAAGCTGGCTGACAAACAGTCCGTGCTGGAAATGTCCGACGTTAACGAACGTCTGGAATACCTGATGGCGATGATGGAGTCTGAGATCGATCTGCTCCAGGTTGAGAAGCGCATTCGCAACCGCGTCAAAAAGCAGATGGAAAAATCTCAGCGTGAGTACTATCTGAACGAGCAAATGAAAGCCATTCAGAAAGAGCTCGGCGAGATGGACGATGCGCCGGATGAAAACGAAGCGCTGAAGCGTAAGATCGACGCGGCGAAGATGCCGAAAGAGGCGAAAGAGAAAGCTGAAGCTGAGTTGCAGAAGCTGAAAATGATGTCTCCGATGTCGGCGGAAGCGACCGTTGTACGCGGCTACATTGAGTGGATGGTGCAGGTTCCGTGGAATGCCCGCAGCAAGGTCAAAAAAGACCTGCGTCAGGCCCAGGAGATCCTGGATACCGACCACTACGGCCTGGAACGTGTGAAAGACCGCATTCTTGAGTACCTCGCGGTACAGAGCCGTGTGAACAAAATCAAAGGCCCAATCCTGTGCCTGGTAGGGCCTCCAGGGGTGGGTAAAACCTCTCTGGGCCAGTCCATCGCCAAAGCGACAGGGCGTAAGTACATCCGTATGGCGCTGGGCGGCGTGCGTGATGAAGCGGAAATCCGCGGTCACCGCCGTACCTACATCGGTTCCATGCCGGGCAAGCTTATCCAGAAAATGGCGAAAGTGGGCGTCAAAAACCCGCTGTTCCTGCTCGATGAGATCGACAAAATGTCTTCGGACATGCGTGGCGATCCGGCGTCGGCGCTGCTGGAAGTGCTTGATCCAGAGCAGAACGTGGCGTTTAGCGATCACTACCTGGAAGTGGATTACGACCTGAGCGATGTGATGTTCGTGGCGACGTCGAACTCCATGAACATTCCGGCACCGCTGCTGGACCGTATGGAAGTGATCCGTCTGTCCGGTTATACCGAAGACGAGAAGCTGAACATTGCCAAACAGCACCTGCTGCCGAAGCAGATTGAGCGTAACGCGCTTAAAGCCAACGAGCTGACCGTTGAGGACAGCGCCATTGTCGGCATTATTCGTTACTACACCCGTGAAGCGGGTGTGCGTAGCCTCGAACGTGAGATCTCTAAGCTGTGCCGTAAGGCGGTGAAACAGCTGCTGCTGGATAAGAGCCTGAAGCACATCGTGATTAACGGCGACAATCTGCATGCGTACCTGGGCGTTCAACGCTTCGACTACGGTCGCGCAGACAACGAAAACCGTGTTGGTCAGGTGACCGGTCTGGCATGGACGGAAGTGGGCGGCGATCTGCTGACCATCGAAACCGCCTGTGTTCCGGGCAAAGGCAAGCTGACCTACACCGGTTCGCTGGGTGAAGTGATGCAGGAGTCCATCCAGGCGGCGCTGACCGTGGTGCGCGCGCGTGCGGAAAAACTGGGTATCAACCCGGATTTCTACGAAAAACGCGATATTCACGTTCACGTTCCGGAAGGGGCGACGCCGAAAGATGGCCCAAGCGCGGGTATTGCCATGTGTACTGCGCTGGTTTCCTGCCTGACAGGTAATCCGGTTCGTGCTGATGTGGCCATGACCGGTGAAATTACGCTGCGTGGTCAGGTACTGCCTATCGGCGGATTAAAAGAAAAACTGCTGGCGGCACACCGCGGTGGGATCAAAACCGTATTGATCCCTTACGAGAATAAACGCGATCTGGAAGAGATTCCGGACAACGTTATTGCCGATTTGCAGATCCATCCGGTGAAACGCATTGAGGAAGTTCTGACTCTCGCACTGCAAAATGAACCGTCCGGAATGCAGGTTGTAACCGCAAAATAGTGACCTCGCGCAAAGAGCGCCAATAAAAACAAGGCTGGTAAGTCATTTCGTACTTGCCAGCCTTTTTTTGTATAGCTAATTTAGATTGCTGATTGGGTTAGCCATCAACAACGGGTGTTGTAAGGTCATAGCAGGACTGATATAACTGCTGCGCGGTCGCGCTGTGAAGGATTCAGGTGCGATATAAATTATAAAGAGAGGAAGAGAACAGTGAATAAATCTCAACTGATTGACAAAATTGCTGCGGGTGCTGATATTTCTAAAGCGGCAGCTGGACGTGCTTTAGATGCTTTAATTGCTTCTGTTACTGAATCTCTGCAAGCTGGGGACGACGTTGCACTGGTAGGCTTCGGTACTTTTGCGGTTAAAGAGCGTGCAGCCCGTACTGGCCGCAACCCTCAGACCGGCAAAGAGATCACCATTGCTGCCGCTAAAGTGCCGGGTTTCCGTGCAGGTAAAGCGCTGAAAGACGCAGTAAACTGATTGCTTTCCCGCTCCAGGGAAGCTGAAAAGTACAAGGGCGCATCGTTTGATGTGCCTTTTTTGTTTGTCCAGACCTGATTTGTGCGAGTTTATGCGAGTTGTGGGCTGACAATTGCCCTGTTTTCTTGTCACAATACGCCTTTACGCGCGACGGTCAGGATTTTCCGTCAGCGTCAGGTAACCAGTCACCTACAGCGGAGTGTTGTTACACCATGATGGACAGCTTACGCACGGCTGCTAACAGTCTCGTGCTCAAGATTATTTTCGGTATCATTATCGTGTCGTTCATATTGACCGGTGTGAGTAGTTACCTCATCGGCGGTGGCGCGAACTACGCCGCAAAAGTGAATGGCCAGGAAATTAGCCGTGGGCAGTTCGAGAACGCTTTTGCTGGTGAACGTAACCGCATGCAGCAACAGCTGGGCGACCAATACTCTGAACTTGCAGCCAACGAAGGCTATATGAAAAACCTGCGTCAGCAGACGCTAAACCGCCTTATTGACGAGGCGCTGCTGGATCAGTACGCGAAAAGCCTGGGTCTGGGCATCAGCGATGAGCAGGTTAAAAAAGCCATCTTCTCGACGCAGGCTTTCCAGTCTAATGGGAAGTTCGACAACGCGCGTTACAACAGCATTGTTAACCAGATGGGTATGACGGCTGATCAGTACGCTCAGGCACTGCGTAACCAGTTGACCACGCAACAGCTGATCAACGCGGTGGTGGGCACCGATTTCATGCTGAAAGGTGAAACTGAAGAGCTGGCGGCACTGGTGGCGCAGCAACGCGTGGTGCGTGAAGCGACGATTGATGTCAACGCACTGGCAGCGAAACAGCAGGTTAGCGACGCTGAAGTTAATGCTTACTACGAGCAAAACAAGAACAACTTCATCTCTCCGGAACAGTTCCGCGTAAGCTATATCAAGCTGGATGCAGCTGCGATGCAGGAAAATGCGACTGACGCCGAGATCCAGTCTTATTACGACCAGCATCAGGATCAGTTTACTCAGCCGCAGCGTAACCGTTACAGCGTGATCCAGACCAAAACGGAAGCAGAAGCGAAAGCCGTGCTGGATGAGCTGAACAAAGGCGCTGATTTCGCCACCTTAGCGAAAGCAAAATCTACCGACATTATTTCTGCCAAAAACGGCGGTGATATGGGCTGGCTGGAAGAGTCAACTACCCCGGATGAGCTGAAAAATGCAGGCCTGAAAGAGAAAGGCCAACTGTCTGGTGTAATCAAATCCTCCGTCGGCTTCCTGGTGGCGCGTCTGGACGATGTTGTGGCGGCGAAAACCAAGCCGCTGACTGACGTTCGTGATGATATCGCTGCGAAAGTGAAGCAGGAGAAAGCGCTGGATGCCTTCTATGCTCTGCAACAGAAAGTGAGCGATGCCGCAAGCAACGACAACGAATCACTGGCGGGCGCTGAGCAGGCTGCTGGCGTGAAAGCGGTTGAGACGGGCTGGTTCAGCCACGAAAACCTGCCGGAAGAACTGAACTTCAAACCGGTTTCAGATGCCATTTTCAATGGTGGTCTGGTCGGTGAGAATGGTACGCCGGGCAGCAACTCAGACATTATTACCGTTGACGGTGATCGTGCGTTCGTACTGCGCGTCAGCGAGCACAAAGCCGAGGCAGTGAAGCCCCTGGCGGAAGTGAAAGATCAGGTGGTGGCGCTGGTGAAACACAACAAAGCGGCACAGCAGGCAAAACTGGATGCAGAGAAAATTCTGGCCGACCTGAAAGCCGGTAAGAACGATGCGCTGAAAGCGGCTGGCCTGAGCTTTGGCGAAGCAAAAACGCTGAGCCGTACCGGTCAGGATCCTGTCAGCCAGGCGGCGTTTGGTCTGAGCCTGCCGGCGAAAGACAAACCTGTCTTTGGCACCACGACCGATATGCAGGGTAACGTGGTGGTTCTGGCGCTGGATGAAGTGAAAGCCGGCACGCTGCCAGACGCGCAGAAGAAGGCCATGGTTCAGGGAATTACCCAGAACAATGCCCAGATTGCTTTCGAAGCGTTGATGAGCAACCTGCGTAAAGAAGCCAAAATCAAGCTGGGTGATGTGGTCACTCAGGAGCAATAATTACGTGTCTGCTCGCAGATTTTCGTAACGTTCTGCAAAAACTAAAGGCCGCTTTCGCGGCCTTTTCCATTTCTGCAATCTGCTGTTTGTCCCTGTTTTCCCGTGCGGCTATCGTGGCATGGCTGTCAACAAACAAGGAGAAAACAGCATGAAATGTGGAATCAAAGCACTGTTAATTACACTGGCTATTGCCACTTCCGGGATGAGTGCGGGCGCGCTGGCGGCGTCACCCTCGTCTAAAGCCCAGGCTGCACAAACTCAGGCCGATGCAACGTCACAAGGTCAGGTTAAAGCCAACGCGACGGCCAGCACGAAAGCCATTGAGGACGAGGGTACGCGGGTCAGTATTAATACTGCCTCTGCGGACGATCTTGCCCGCGTAATGAATGGCGTGGGCCTCAAAAAAGCGCAGGCCATCGTCAGCTATCGTGAAGAGTATGGTCCTTTCAAAACCCTTGACGATCTCAAGCAGGTGCCGGGTATGGGCAGCGCGCTGGTTGAGCGCAATCTCGCACACCTGACGCTGTAATCGCGTAATCACTTGCACTGCGGCAAAAATTTGCCAGGATAAAGAGGTCATACCAGTTATGACCTCTGAACCTATAACAACGAAAGGCTATTGCGCTATGCAGACACAAATCAAAGTCCGTGGTTATCACCTCGATGTTTACCAGCACGTCAATAACGCCCGCTACCTTGAATTTCTTGAAGAGGCGCGCTGGGACGGCCTGGAGAACAGCGAAAGCTTCCTGTGGCTAACCGCACACAACATCGCGTTTGTGGTCGTCAATATCAACATTAACTACCGCCGCCCGGCTGTGCTGGGGGATGTGCTCACCGTGACCAGTGAGGTTCAACAACTGAATGGCAAAAGTGGTGTATTGAGCCAGGTCGTTACGCTGGAGCCAGAAGGGCAGATTGTGGCCGATGCGCTGATCACCTTTGTCTGTATCGATCTCAAAACCCAGAAAGCGTTGCCGCTGGAAGGGGAGTTGCGCGAAAAGCTGGAGCTGATGATCGCGTAAATTTTTGTCTTTTATAAAAGACAAGAAGGGTTTTCAGGGATAAAATCATGAACAGGGACTACGTTGTTAAACGTTACCGAACCCGCGACGGAAAAATACCGTTTGAGGATTGGGTAGCAAAGTTGAGACGAAAGGATCCGGAGCTGGCGTTTCGGATCCTTCTACGAATCGACCGCGCTGAGAAGGGGAATTTTGGCGATTACCGTTATCTCAGAGAGGGTGTCTGGGAGTTGAAGGTTGATAGTGGTCCCGGTTATCGAGTCTATTTTGCGGTCCAGCATCGGGAAATCTTATTGTTGCTGATCGGCGGTGACAAAAAGAGCCAGAAAGCGGATGTGATGCTGGCAATAGATTACTGGAAAGATCATCAAAAGGATAAACTCCATGAGCAAAAGTGAGCGAAAATTCTCAAGTACCGTCAGCCATGATGAAGCTGTAGTCAAAATGCTGCGCGAAAATCCTTCTTACGCGCAACTCTATCTGCAAATTGCACTGGATGAAATTTACGAGGACCAGGGGATCCCAGCCTATTTGATTGCCCTCAGACGCGTTATCGAAGCGCGCGGCGGTATTGGAGAGATTTCAGCCAAAGCGGGGCTTTCACGTCAGCAGCTATACCGTACCCTGTCCGAAAATGGTAACCCAACGCTGACTACACTGATGAAAATTACCCGTGCTGCCGGTGTAAAACTGTTCGACAGCACGGTCAGGTAGCCCTTATTTCAGCCCGGTCTTTTTCTGCATTGCGGCCATAACGCCCGCTTTATCCGCAAAATAATGATTCAGACCGTTCGCGCGCAGGTTACAGGCGGCACACTGCCCACAGCCGTCCCCTTTAATGCCGTTGTAGCAGGTCAGGGTCTCGTTGCGAACGACATCCAGCTTGCCCCAGTAGTCGGCCAGCGCCCAGGTTTCAGCCTTATCCAGCCACATCAGCGGCGTTTCGAAGCGGGTCTCTTTTGCCATTCCCAGATCGACGGCGTGATTGAGTGCTTTCACGAATTCATCCCGGCAGTCCGGGTAGCCAGAGAAGTCGGTTTCGCACACGCCCGTGATCACCGCTTCGGCCTTCACCTGATAAGCGTATATTGCCGTCAGGGTCAGGAAGAGAATGTTGCGGCCCGGTACGAAGGTGTTCGGAATGCCGCTGGCATCAGGTTCGTAATCAGGCACCGGAATGCTGTCGCGGGTGAGGCTGCTGACGGCCAGTTCATTTAACAGCGTCACGTCCAGCACTTTATGAGCGCGGGCGCCCAGTTTGAGAGCCAGTTCACGAGCGACATCGATTTCAGCGCGATGACGCTGACCATAATCAAAAGTGACGCAGTGCACTTCATCATACTGGTGAAGCGCCTGAATCAGGCAGGTGGTGGAATCTTGTCCTCCGCTGAACACGACGACGGCACGTTTCATAGATCATCTCGACAGTTACAGTAAAAGCGTCATGTTAACGCCTGGCTAAAGCGGCGACCAGCTTCTTCACGCGTTTGGTGGAGGAAGCCAGGCTTCGGTGAAGTCAAACCAGCCGCGAGTGTTAAGGCGTATGCCGTTGACGCCCGGAGGCGCGCTGATTTGATACTGGTAGTTAAAGAGCGGCGTCAGGACGGCTGTCTCCATTAACCGGCTGAATATAGCCTGAAGTCCTGCGTGTCGGTCACGCTCGTCGGCCTGCGACTGCACCGCATCCAGCGTGGCCTGCAAATGGGCGAATGCCGGTGCGCTCAGCAGATGCGGCCAGAGCGCATCGCAGCGGAGCCACTGCTCAAGCGTGTACGCCGGCGCTTCGCCAATCAGTCTGTCTCCCATCATGATGTCTGCATCGGCAAGCTGCTGGCACCCGTCCCACGTTTTGGCGTCGTGAAAGATGACGGTCAGTTCACAACCCTGCCGCGCAAGGTATGCTTTTAACTGGCTGGCCATGGTGTGAAGCTCAACCGGCAGGTGGTAGACCAGCGTCAATGCCTCTGGCAGCGCAACGTCGGTTAAATCAGGCCACTGGGAGATCGCCCAGCCGGGAAGCAGTTCCTCGGTAGGAGTGATGAGTCCTTCGTTCAGGGGAAGCGTGTGCAGCAGCGTTGAGAGATGAATGATATTAATCAGCCGCTTTGCCTGAAGTTCGCTCAGACGTGGACTCTGTTTCAGCGTGAGGTAGCAGAAGCCCAGACTGGTGCTGTTACTCACCAGCCGCAGGCTGGCCAGTTCGTCGGCCTCGCCAATAGCGATTTGCACCGGGTGGCGACAGCTGGTGCCCAGACTGTAGTCAAAAAGCTGGGGCGTGATCCAGTACTCGATAGCCTTAAGCAACGGATGGCCAAGATGATACTGCTCGTGGCTTTCCAGACGCACCAGTTCAGGCTCAAAAACGCTCAGCCGAAAGGGACCGCTGCCCACCACGGGGTAATCGGGATGTGCCAGACGGCTACAGTAGGTTGCCAGCCTGTGCGCCAGCCAGTAGTCAGGTTGATGGAGAATAAACGTCAGGCACTGCGGGTGCGTGGTTTCGATACGTAAGACGCTGCGGAACAGCGTGCCCATGCCGGGCTGCGATAACAGCGCCGTCAGGCTTTGCCGGAGCTGTGCCGTCTCTATTTTATCGCCGTTATGCCAGTGCAGGGTGGAGCGAATGTAGAAATGCCAGCGCAGGCCGTCAGCAGAGACTTCCCAGTGATGCGCCAGATCGCCCGTGGGTTCACTGCTGTTACCATTAAAACGCGTCAAACCAGAGAATACCTGTCCCGCCAGATGCTGCTCCGCCCGGCCAGGGAGAAACCCCGGCTGAAGCGGCTCCAGCGAGCGATAGTAGGGAATACGCAGCGTCGGCGTATCGTTCTGCCACTGCCCGCCCATAAACGGATGCAGCAGCGATCGCAAATCTTCAGGCGCGAGCTGGGCCAGCTCCAGCGCGTTGTGCTGCTGTCCACTTTTCAGGGCCTCTTCCATCATCGTATTACGCAACGAATCCGGGGTGACGTGAAAGCGTAATTCCCCACGCTTACCTCGTCCGGAGCGGGCGTGCCAGCTTAGCCAGCCCGCCTCCTGCGCCTGGCGCAGCAGGGTGCGAACATGTCGCTCGCTGCAAAAGCAGCGGCTGGCAAGTTCACTGATGGTCACCTGCTGTGGTGCGCCGGCAGACGGGTGCCACAGACGCTGATACTGGTTAAGACGGTTAAGCTGGCGCATGAAAAACCCGGAACAATAATTATCATCTATTCACTATTACTTCCGTATATCCCACGTAATACTGATGCACAAGTTAACCGCATCACATTTCGGGAGTAATCATGGCTCGGCTCGCTGCATTTGATATGGACGGCACGCTGTTAATGCCGGATCACCGTTTAGGGGAGAAAACCCTGAACACTCTTAAGCGCCTGCGCGAGCGTGAAGTTACCCTGACGTTTGCTACTGGTCGTCATGTGCTGGAGATGCGCCATCTGCTGGGGACATTTGCCCTCGATGCGTTCTTGATCACCGGCAACGGAACGCGCATTCACTCCGTCGACGGCGATGTGCTGCACCGTCAGGATCTGAATCCGGAGGTGGCGGACATTGTCCTGCACAGCACCTGGGATACGCAGGCCAGCGTGCATGTTTTTAATGATGAAGGCTGGTTTACCGGGAGTGAGATCCCGGCCTTGCTGCACGCACACGTTTACAGCGGCTTTAAATATCAGCTTATCGATTTGCGCCGCATTCCGGCACACAAGGTGACCAAGATCTGCTTCTGTGGCGATCACGACGATCTCTGCCGTCTGCGTATTCAGCTTAACGAGGCACTGGGCGAACGGGCGCACCTGACCTTCTCGGCGGTGGACTGTCTTGAAGTGCTGCCGGTGGGCTGTAACAAAGGATCCGCGCTGGCGG
The DNA here is from genome assembly GCA_907164665.1 of Colias nastes. NCBI lineage: Eukaryota > Metazoa > Arthropoda > Insecta > Lepidoptera > Pieridae > Colias > Colias nastes. Next base: position 16,779 of record CAJQZM010027073.1, on the reverse strand, counting down.
TGCTGAGCGATCATCTGGGGCTGACGATGCAGGACTGTATGGCCTTTGGTGACGCCATGAACGACCACGAGATGCTGAGCAACGTAGGTCGTGGGCTGATTATGGGGAACGCGATGCCGCAGCTTATCGCCGCGCTCCCGCATTTACCGGTTATCGGACACTGTCGTAACGAAGCGGTGTCCCATTTTTTGACGCATTGGCTGGACAAAAATAACCTCCCATATTCCCCCGAATAGTGAGACCCTTCCAGCAAGCCAGGCTAAAGCCTGGCTTTTTTTATTTCACCAGCTGCAGAATCTGCGCTTTCCACGGCTCAACATCGCCAATATTGGCCTGCACCCATTCTGCGTTGTAATAGGTGTCCAGGTATCGCTCCCCGCTGTCGCACAGCAGCGTGACGACAGAGCCGGTACGGCCTTCTTCACGCATCCTCGCGGCCAGCTGTAGCGCGCCCCACATATTGGTGCCGGTAGAAGCCCCGACTTTACGGCCAAGCTGTGTCTCCAGCCAGTGCGCTGTCGCGACGCTGGCGGCATCCGGCACGCGGAGCATCTCATCCACAACGTCCGGAATGAATGAGGGTTCGACGCGCGGGCGACCAATCCCTTCGATCTTGCTCCCCACGGGGCTGCGCAGGCTCGCATCGCGGGATTGCCAGTAATCGAGGAACACCGAGTTTTGCGGGTCAACCACCATCAGCTGCGTATCATAACCCTGACAGCGGATATAACGTCCGATGGTGGCGGAGGTTCCGCCCGTGCCCGCGCTCATGACAATGTAAGAGGGGACAGGATGCGGCTCATGGGTCATCTGGCGGAAAATGCTGTCCGCAATGTTATTATTGCCGCGCCAGTCGGTGGCGCGTTCGGCGAAGGTGAACTGGTCCATATAGTGACCATTCAGCTCGCGGGCCAGCATTTCGGAGGCCGCATAGATTTCGCAGGCGCTGTCCACAAAGTGGCAGCGTCCGCCGTAAAATTCGATCTGTTCAACTTTACGTTTCGCCGTGCATGAGGGCATCACGGCGATAAACGGCAGACCCAACAGGCGGGCAAAGTAGGCTTCGGAGACGGCAGTTGATCCGGACGACGATTCAATAATCGTGGTGCCTTCTTTAATCCAGCCGTTACATAAACCGTATAAAAAGAGTGAACGCGCCAGGCGATGCTTCAGGCTACCGGTAGGATGGGTACTTTCATCTTTCAGATAGAGCTGAATACCGGGAAATCCCGGCAGAGGCAGGCGGATTAAGTGGGTGTCTGCCGAGCGCTGATAGTCGGCATTTATTTCGCTGATGGCATGTTTAACCCAGGTGCTATTCATCGTAGTTATCCATTTGTCATTTTGTGCCCAGCATAGCGAAAAGCACAGAAAAAATTGTTGCTATCTGACCTTTAAAATAGAATGTAAGGAGAATAATTTTCTCTTCGAGGTGGCTATGTTAGATAAAATTGACCGTAAGCTGCTTTCTTTGCTGCAAAGCGACTGTACCCTCTCTTTGCAGGCGCTGGCAGATGCCGTTAATCTGACCACCACACCGTGCTGGAAGCGCCTCAAAAAGCTGGAAGATGATGGCATTCTGCTGGGACGTGTGGCGCTGCTGGATCCCGAAAAACTGGGGCTTGGACTGACCGCCTTCGTCCTGATAAAAACGCAGCATCACAGCAGCGAATGGTACTGCCGCTTCGTCACGCAGGTTTCCGACATGCCCGAGGTGCTCGGCTTCTGGCGCATGGCGGGGGAATACGACTATCTGATGCGCGTTCAGGTGGCAGACATGAAGCGCTACGATGATTTTTACAAGCGGCTGGTCAATAGCGTACCGGGCTTGTCCGATGTCACCTCCAGCTTCGCCATGGAACAGATTAAATACACCACAGCGTTACCCATTGAATAACTTCTTAAAATACCTTCAGGAAAAGACCGCGTGCGATTATTTGCCCAATTAAGCTGGTACTTTCGTCGGGAGTGGCAACGCTACCTCGGCGCAGTGGCCCTGCTTATTATCATTGCCATTCTGCAACTGATCCCCCCCAAAGTGGTGGGCTACGTCGTGGATGGCGTTAGCGAACAACATTACACCGCCGCACGGGTGATGATGTGGGTCGGTACGCTGGTGCTGACGGCCGTGGTGGTTTACCTGCTGCGTTATGTCTGGCGCGTGCTACTGTTCGGTGCGTCCTATCAGCTTGCCGTTGAGCTGCGCGAGGACTTTTACCGTCAGCTGAGCCGCCAGCACCCTGAGTTTTATCTGCGTCACCGTACCGGGGATCTCATCGCCCGCGCCACTAACGATGTAGACCGCGTGGTGTTTGCCGCCGGTGAAGGGGTGTTAACGCTGGTGGATTCCCTGGTGATGGGCTGTGCGGTATTAATTGTGATGTCTACGCAAATTAGCTGGGAGCTCACGCTGCTGGCGCTGCTGCCAATGCCGCTGATGGCGCTGGCAATTAACCGCTACGGCGAGCAGCTCCATGAACGCTTTAAGCTGGCGCAGGCGGCGTTCTCGTCGCTGAACGATCGCACCCAGGAGAGCATGACCAGCATCCGCATGATCAAAGCGTTTGGTCTGGAAGACCGTCAGTCCGCACTGTTTGCCGCCGACGCCGCCGATACCGGCGCGAAAAACATGCGCGTGGCGCGTATTGATGCCCGTTTCGATCCGACAATTTATATTGCGATTGGTATGGCGAACCTGCTGGCGGTGGGCGGCGGCAGCTGGATGGTGGTGCGAGGCACCATGACCCTCGGGCAGTTAACCAGCTTTGCGATGTACCTTGGGCTGATGATCTGGCCAATGCTGGCGCTGGCCTGGATGTTTAATATCGTTGAACGTGGGAGCGCCGCTTACAGCCGTATCCGCGCCATGCTGGCGGAAGTGCCGGTCGTGAACGATGGCAGCGAGCCGGTACCGGAAGGTCCGGGTATTCTCAAGGCTGATATCCGCGCCTTTATCTACCCGCAAACGGAACATCCGGTGCTTGAGAACGTCAGTTTCACGCTGCGTCCTGGTCAGATGCTGGGCATCTGCGGCCCGACGGGCTCCGGTAAAAGCACCATTCTGTCACTGATTCAGCGCCATTTTGACGTGAGCGAAGGCGATATCCGTTTCCACGACATCCCTCTGCCACGTCTGCTGCTGGATGACTGGCGCAGCCGCCTGGCGGTCGTCAGCCAGACGCCGTTTTTGTTTTCAGACACCATTGCCAACAATATTGCGCTCGGGTGTCCGACGGCGACACAGGACCAGATCGAGCACGTGGCGCGTCTGGCCAGCGTCCACGAGGATATTCTGCGCCTGCCGCAGGGCTACGACACGGAAGTGGGTGAGCGGGGCGTTATGCTCTCCGGCGGACAAAAACAGCGTATCTCTATTGCCCGCGCGCTACTGCTGGACGCTGAGATCCTGATTCTGGATGATGCGCTGTCCGCGGTTGACGGGCGTACTGAACATCAAATTCTGCATAACCTTCGCCAGTGGGGAGAGGGGCGCACGGTCATCATCAGCGCGCACCGTCTGTCGGCGCTTACCGAAGCCAGTGAAATTCTGGTGCTTCAGCACGGACATATTGCCCAGCGTGGTCAGCATGAGCAGCTCGCCGGGCAGACCGGCTGGTATCGGGATATGTACCGCTATCAACAGCTTGAAGCCGCGCTGGATGAGGAGGTGGCCGATGCGTAAGTTTGGACAGATGTGGCCGACGTTAAAACGGCTGCTGGCCTATGGCTCACCGTGGCGCAAACCGCTTTCCATCGCCGTGCTGTTGCTGTGGATCGCCGCGATTGCGGAGGTGACCGGTCCGCTGCTTATCAGCTATTTCATCGATAACATGGTAGCGAAAAGCTATTTGCCTCTCGGCCTGGTCGCCGGGCTGGGCGTGGCGTACGTCGGGCTACAGCTGACGGCGGCAGGGCTGCATTACGCGCAGTCACTGCTCTTTAACCGGGCCGCCGTGGGCGTGGTGCAGCAGCTGCGCACGGACGTGATGGATGCCGCGCTGCGCCAGCCGCTGAGCGAGTTTGATACCCAGCCGGTCGGGCAGGTTATTTCGCGCGTCACCAATGACACCGAGGTGATCCGCGACCTCTATGTAACCGTTGTTGCAACGGTTCTGCGCAGTGCCGCGCTAATTGGCGCGATGCTGGTGGCGATGTTCAGCCTGGACTGGCGGATGGCGCTGGTGGCAATCACCATTTTCCCGGCGGTGCTGATCGTGATGGTGATTTACCAGCGCTACAGCACGCCGATCGTGCGCCGCGTGCGCGCTTACCTTGCAGATATCAATGATGGCTTCAACGAAGTGATCAACGGCATGAGCGTTATTCAGCAGTTTCGCCAGCAGGCGCGTTTTGGTGAGCGAATGGGGGAAGCCAGCCGCTCGCATTATATGGCGCGGATGCAGACGTTACGCCTGGACGGTTTCCTGTTACGTCCGCTGCTGAGCCTCTTCTCGGCGCTGGTGCTGTGCGGACTGCTGATGCTGTTCGGCCTGACGACGCGCGGAACCATCGAGGTGGGGGTACTGTACGCGTTTATCAGTTACCTCGGACGCCTTAACGAACCGCTGATTGAACTCACCACGCAGCAGTCGATGCTGCAACAGGCAGTGGTCGCGGGCGAACGTGTATTCGAGCTCATGGACAGGCCGCGTCAGACCTATGGCGATGACGAACGTCCGCTGGAAAGTGGATCCATAGCGTTTGATCATGTCTCGTTTGCCTACCGCGACGACCAGCTTGTCTTGCAGGATATCAACCTCGAGGTACCGTCGCGTGGTTTTGTCGCCCTGGTTGGGCATACCGGCAGCGGCAAAAGCACGCTCGCCAGTTTGCTGATGGGCTACTATCCGTTGACGCAGGGGGAGATCCGTCTGGACGGACGGCCGCTTGCCTCGCTTAGCCACAACGCGTTGCGTAAGGGCGTCGCGATGGTGCAGCAGGATCCGGTGGTGCTGGCGGATACCTTTTATGCTAACGTGACGCTGGGGCGTCCTTTCACCCCTGAGCAGGTATGGGAGGTGCTGGAAACGGTGCAGCTGGCGGATCTGGCGCGCGGGTTAAGCGAGGGGATCAATACCCGGCTGGGTGAGCAGGGCAACAACCTCTCCGTCGGGCAAAAGCAACTTCTGGCGCTGGCGCGCGTGCTGATTGAGACGCCGCAGGTGTTAATTCTGGATGAAGCGACAGCAAGCATTGACTCCGGTACCGAGCAGGCGATCCAGCAGGCGCTGGCTGCCGTGCGGGATCACACTACGCTGGTGGTGATCGCCCACCGCCTGTCAACGATCGTCGATGCCGATACCATTCTGGTTCTGCACCGTGGCCAGGCCGTTGAACGGGGTACGCACAGAGCGCTGCTTGAGGCAAAAGGACGCTACTGGCAGATGTATCAGTTGCAGCTGGCAGGCGACGAACTGGCCGCCAGCGTGCGCGAGGAAGAGTCACTCAGCGCCTGATGCACCATAACAAGGCAATGCGCTAACAGACTTAACCGTTGGTGCAAAACTGAAACGCACCCTGCACTGCCATGGTGCGTTTTTTTTCACTTTTTCCCGGCGCATGCGCGCTGCGGCGCTTTCCTCCTCACCTTTCACTTCTGGCACACCCTTTGCAATATCACTCTCGTGTTAGCTGCGGCCATTACCGAATTCTGACTGGAGGGGATATATGAAGCTGGTTACGGTGGTAATCAAACCATTCAAACTCGAAGACGTGCGTGAAGCGCTGTCTTCCATGGGTATTCAGGGACTGACTGTCACCGAAGTGAAAGGCTTTGGGCGTCAGAAAGGTCATGCCGAGCTTTATCGCGGGGCGGAATACAGCGTTAACTTCCTGCCAAAAGTGAAAATTGATGTGGCGATTGCCGACGATCAGCTTGATGAGGTGATTGATGTCGTCAGCAAAGCGGCCTACACCGGAAAAATTGGCGACGGCAAAATTTTCGTTGCCGAACTACAGCGCGTTATTCGCATCCGTACCGGCGAATCTGACGAAGCGGCGTTGTAAGTAACTCCTGGCACACAGTGATAGGGATCGAGAAAATGAAGAAAGCAACAATGAAAACAGGTCTGGGGTCGCTGGCACTGCTGCCGGGCCTGGCAATGGCCGCACCTGCTGTGGCAGACAAAGCCGATAACGCCTTTATGATGATTTGCACCGCGCTGGTGCTGTTCATGACGATTCCGGGGATCGCGCTGTTTTACGGCGGCCTGATCCGCGGCAAGAACGTACTCTCCATGCTGACGCAGGTTGCCGTCACGTTTGCGCTGGTGTGCGTGCTGTGGGTGGTTTACGGTTACTCGCTGGCCTTCGGGGAGGGCAACGCCTTCTTCGGCAACGTTAACTGGGCGATGCTGAAAAATATCGAACTGACCGCGGTTATGGGCAGCTTCTATCAGTATATTCATGTCGCGTTTCAGGGCTCATTCGCCTGCATCACCGTGGGGCTGATTGTGGGCGCGCTGGCTGAGCGTATCCGCTTCTCTGCGGTACTGATTTTCGTGGTGGTCTGGCTGACGCTCTCCTATATCCCGATTGCGCATATGGTCTGGGGCGGTGGTCTGTTGGCTTCCCATGGCGCGCTGGACTTTGCGGGTGGTACCGTTGTGCACATCAACGCCGCGGTAGCAGGCCTGGTAGGCGCCTACCTGATTGGCAAGCGCGTGGGCTTCGGGAAGGAAGCATTCAAGCCGCACAATCTGCCGATGGTCTTTACCGGCACCGCCATCCTCTACTTTGGCTGGTTCGGCTTCAACGCAGGTTCAGCCAGCGCCGCTAACGAAATCGCTGCACTGGCCTTCGTGAATACCGTTGTGGCAACCGCCGGCGCTATCCTCTCATGGGTATTTGGCGAGTGGGCCGTTCGCGGCAAGCCATCGCTGCTGGGTGCCTGTTCCGGGGCGATTGCCGGTCTGGTAGGTATTACGCCAGCGTGCGGTTACGTGGGCGTAGGCGGTGCGCTGCTGATCGGTATCGTCGCAGGACTGGCGGGGCTGTGGGGCGTTACCGCACTGAAACGTGTTCTGCGCGTTGACGATCCGTGTGATGTATTCGGCGTGCACGGTGTGTGCGGCATTGTCGGCTGTATCATGACCGGTATCTTTGCTGCCCAATCTCTGGGCGGTGTGGGTTACGCAGAAGGTGTAACCATGGGGCATCAGGTGCTGGTACAGCTGGAAAGTATCGCAATCACCGTTGTCTGGTCGGGTGTTGTGGCCTTTATCGGTTACAAGCTGGCTGATATGACCGTTGGGCTGCGCGTGCCGGAAGAGCAGGAGCGCGAAGGCCTGGACGTCAACAGCCACGGCGAGAATGCCTATAACGCATAATTTGAGTGCCTTGCCGGGCGGCGGCTTCGCCTTACCCGGCCTGAAAAAGCGTAATTTGCAGGCCCGGTAAGCATAGCCACCGGGCTTTTTACATCACCCGCGATTACGCATCACACCTTCCTGCACGGTAGAAGCCACCAGCACGCCATCCTGGGTGTAAAATTCCCCGCGAACAAAACCGCGCGCGCTGGACGCAGAGGTACTTTCCACGCTGTAAAGCAGCCATTCATTCATATCGAATGGACGGTGGAACCACATGGAATGGTCAATTGTGGCTACCTGCATCCCTTTTTCGAGGAAGCCCACACCGTGCGGCTGTAGCGCAACCGGCAGGAAGTTGAAATCCGACGCATAACCCAGCAGATACTGATGCACGCGCAAGTCTGCCGGTACGCTGCCGTTGGCGCGGATCCACACCTGGCGGGTGGGCTCAGCGGTATGCCCCTTCATTGGGTTATGAAATTCGACCGGGCGGATCTCCAGCGGTTTATCGCACAGAAACTTCTCTTTTACCTGCGGCGGCAGCAGATGCGCGAGTGCGCGGGCTATTTCGGTTTCCGATTTCAGATCGTCCGGCGACGGGGCAGACGGCATCTGTTTTTGATGCTCATAGCCCGGCTCTGGCGCCTGGAAGGAGGCGGTCATGTAGAAAATGGGTTTCCCATGCTGGATGGCCGCCACGCGACGGGCGCTGAAGCTTTGGCCGTCACGCAGAACTTCCACGTCGTACACAATCGGTTTAGCGCTGTCACCGGGGCGTAAAAAGTAGCTGTGAAACGAGTGCACCAGACGGTCTGCCGGGACGGTCTCCTTGGCGGCATACAGCGCTTGCCCCACGACCTGGCCGCCAAAAACCTGGCGTAAGCCTAAATCTTCGCTCTGTCCGCGAAAAAGCCCTTCTTCTATTTTTTCCAGGTTCAGCAATGTCAGCAGATTGTTCAGTGCCTGACTCATAGTGGTCCTCAATAAACGCCGTGGCGAAAGATACGCTGAGTATAACGCAGAAACGATAGTGGTCCGATGGGTAGAATAATCTTAATACCTGGGCAAAATTAGGCATAAATCCGTGATTTGTGCCACACTTGTTTACGTTATGTGAATAAAACGACATCGGATGGGATCGATCCCGCCGGTGCATTGATGATAAGGAGACTTCAATGAAACTCGTGCCTATGTTAAGCGGTGTTGCAATGGCGGTGGCGTTGTCCGCCTGTGCGGATAAGAGTGCCGATGTAGCGGTACCAACGGCGACCCCAAACGGGATTAACACCCTTTCACAGCAAGCTATTCGACAGCCTAACGTGTCCGGTACCATCTGGATCAAACAGAAAGTCGCTCTGCCGCCGGACGCGGTTTTAACGGTCACGTTATCCGATGCGTCTCTGGCGGATGCACCGTCTAAAGTCCTTGCTCAGCGTGCAGTTCGTACAGAGGGTAAACAGGCGCCGTTCAGCTTCGTGCTGCCGTACAACCCGTCTGACGTCCAGCCTAACGCGCGTATCCTCCTGAGCGCGGCGGTAACGATCAACGATAAGCTGGTCTTTATCACCGATACCGTACATGAAGCGGTCAACAAAGGCGGCACCAAAATCGACCTGACCCTGGTACCGGTGCAGCAAACTGAAGTGCCTGTTGCAACGCAAACCAATCAGCCGACTCTGCCTACACCCCCAACACAGATGTAATTTTCCTTCGCCCTCTCCATGTTGACGGGAGAGGGCGTCAGTACTCCCAGCGATACTTCTGCATATCAATCTGTCCTGCCCCGGACACCTGCACCCCTTCTGAGAGTAATGCCTGACGCTGGCGCTGCAAGTCTGGCCCGGTGAGGGAAATGGCGCCATGGCGATTGACGACCCGGTGCCACGGTAACGTGCTTCCCTCCGGTAGCCTTCTCAGCACGCCTCCAACCTGACGCGCCGCGCGCGGAGAACCCGCCAGCCGGGCGACTTCCCCATAGGTCGTGACACAGCCTTCCGGAATCGAAGCCACGATTTGCCACACTCGCTGTGGGAAAGTGTCATGTTCGTCCATTGTTTCTCCTGCGGGAAATCAGCGAAGGGTAATGTTATACGAAGATAAAGAAGATTGTCGGGGCAGTTTGCGCAATAATCCAGCATCCGGTTGTCAGCGGCTTGCAATTGAGGTGCTCCACAGGGATAATGCGCCAGCGCGTTGGTTATCAACGCTCTCAATGGGGGCTCTGTTGGTTCTCCCGCAACGCTACTCTGTTCACCAGGTCAGGTCCGGAAGGAAGCAGCCAGGGCAGACGACGTGGGTGCCGGGATGTAGCTGGCAGGGCCCCCACCCATTTGTGATCCTCTCAGTTGTTCCCCTGAATAAACCTTCTAAGTTATGTGACTATTGTATTTTCTGTAATACAGCCTTCATTTAACTGAAATAATAATGTCATAAACCTGTAATAATAGACTGTCATTTTATTTTCGGATGCCTTTATTCTGTCATAAGCTAAAAAATATATATCTGGATAACAAACTTATCTTCGTGTATTAAATTAAACACGTGTTCCGAAAGGATGTGACAATCATGGTTACTGCGGTTTTAAACGTTAAAATTGATGAAGCGCTAAAAGAAAGACTTCGCCACTATGCGGAAGACAATAATGAGAATTTAAGCGTGACCACAGAGAAACTGCTGCTGCTGGCATTTGAAGCAGTAGAAGAGGCGGGAGTATCGGAAGAGGATGTTGATAATCAGCATACGGAAGAAGAGAGCGTAACTCCATTTACTCCTAAAGAAATCAAAGCATTACGTAAAATTCTGAAGAAGAGAAAATGAAACAACAACTATCGACTGCCAGTGACTACAACGAGGCCTGCAATCTGTTACGTTCCGGCTACGTGAAACATGTTCGTCTTGGCTGGAATGTAGGAAGTGATGAGTTCTTTCGAATTGCGTCTGACTGGTGTGATACCGGTGCAAAAATAAAGAAAGAAGGGGATAATTTCATTATTTCGCTGAAAGGCTTCCCGATTCCTCCTCAACATTAAGCTGTTCTTCATGAAAACTGCTGACTGCATGCGTTACAGTCAGCAGTTTTTATTGTTTCTGGCGAATAATTTACACCAGGCTCCGTTTTACTGGCGCTACACTTTTATTTAACGCACGCCACAGCGGTTTGATCCGCAATAATGCCTCTTCAAGTTCTGGCGGACTGAGTGAGAAGGGCATTCGCAGATAGCGGTCAAACGCGCCTGAAAGCCCAAAGCGCGTGCCGGTGCCCATAATGATGCCTGTCGTCTCGGCGCGTGCCGCCAGCTGCGTCGCCAGCATGCCGGGTAATTCAATCCAGTATGAGAGCCCTCCCTCCGCTTCCTGAAACCGCCATTCGGGGAAATGTTCCCGCAGCATCTGGCCGCAGCGGTCGCGACGTTCTGCCAGCATTTCCCGCCGGGCAGGCAGGAAGGTTTCACTGTTTTCGATAAGCCACAGCGTGGCCAGTTGTTCCAGCACCGGAGAACCCAGATCCAGCGTGTCGCGCGTCTGCGCGAGCGTGGCGATAGTGCGGGACGAGGCGCGGATCCAGCCGAGACGCAGCCCACCCCAGAAACTTTTGCCTGCGGAACCCAGCGTCATCACCGCGGCCTCCGGGTTAAAGGCGGCCAGCGGCGGCGGCGGGGGAGCATCGAACCAGAGATCGACCATGGTTTCATCCACCACCAGCGTGGTGCGGGTTTGCGCGGCGATGTCGGTTATGGTCTGGCGCGTCGCGGCATCCATGCAACGCCCGGTCGGATTATGAAAATCCGGCATCAGATAGGCCAGACGCGGGGCGGTCTGGGCGAGCGTTGCGGCAAAACCGTCGGTATCCCAACCCGTTTCAGGCAGCGAGACGCCCACGGGCCGGCATAGTGCTCCCTGAATGGCGGCTATTGCCAGCGGGTAAGTGGGATGATCCACCACCACGCGATCCCCGGGACCGGTCATCATTCTTAAGATCAGGGCAAAGCCGCTGACGGCGCCGTTCACCACCATCACTTCATCTGCCCGGGTGGGCAGACCGCGTGCGGTGTAGCGGGCGGCGATAGCTTCACGCAGCGCCGGAAGCCCAAGCTGATCGTACCCGGTCAGCGCCAGATTCGGCGTGATGGCCGTTAGCGCGTGGGCGTAGGCCTGGTGGATCTCTGGCCCCGCGTTGAGCGCGGCGGTTGAGAGATCCAGCGCCGCACTGGCTGTGGAAAGCGTGGGCACGGCGCGGCTGTCTGGCAGGATCGCCCGCGAACCGCTGCCGTGACGGCTCTCCAGATAACCTTCTTCCCGCAGATGCGCCAGCGCGCTGCTGATGGTGGTGCGGCTTACGCTCAGTGCGGTGGCCAGCTCCCGCTCTCCGGGCAGGCGCGTGTTTAGCGCCAGCCTGCCATCCAGAATCAACAGGCGTAACGCGTCAGCCAGCTGGCGCCACAGCGGGGTACGGGAAGAGGCTTGCTGCCAGTGCCCTAACAGGCGTACCAGAGACTGGCTTCCAAAACGACGTGATGACATGTGCAGTCCACTATTTGAAAACTGGACATTAATCATAGTGCCATTTTCACCGAAGATGGAACCTGGTACTTCGGAGAAGAGAAAATGGTACGTCGTCTGGTACAACTTTATGTCGGTTTAGGCCTGTACGGGCTTTCAACCGCGATGTTTATTCGTTCGGATCTGGGTGTCGACCCTTGGGATGTCTTTCACCTTGGCGTCGCCATCCAGACAGGGATGAGCATCGGCACGGTGATTATTTTAACCGGGGCAGCGGTGCTGCTGCTGTGGATCCCGCTGCGTCAGCTGCCGGGGCTGGGCACTATCAGTAATGTGATTTGTATTGGTCTGGCGGCAGATGCGTCAATGGCGCTGATCCCTGAGCTCACCTCGCTGCCCGTGCGCATCACCCTGCTGGTTTCCGGCATTGTGGTTAACGCCCTTGCCACCGGGATGTATATCGGCGCGGGTTTTGGCGCAGGCCCGCGCGACGGCCTGATGACCGGCATACACGCCCGGCTGGGCTGGTCGATCCGCAGCGTGCGTACCGCGATCGAGGTGACTGTGTTGATCGTCGGCTACCTCCTCGGGGGAGCGTTTGGCGTTGGAACCGTGCTGTATGCATTAACCATCGGCCCGCTGATCCAGCTTTGTTTGCCGTGGTTTCGCCCGAGACCGCGCATTCAGAAAGCTCCACAGCCGGAGCGGATTGTTTAATTTTGCGAAGCGCTCACAGGCTATGATGGCGTAACTGTGTCAGAATAGAGACTTCTCTTTTCACGACGCCAGAATGTATGAAAGCGATCACTCTTTATGACGTTGCCCGCGTGGCAGGCGTTTCTTATCAGACCGTTTCCCGGGTGATTAACGACGCGGAACACGTTTCTGCCCGTACGCGGGAAAAGGTCCGGCAGGCCATGGCGGCGCTACACTATGTGCCCAACCGTGGCGCGCAGCAGCTGGCCGGGAAACGCACCCGCACGCTGGGGCTGATGACCAGCGATCTGGCGCTACATGCGCCGTCGCAAATCGCCTCAGCTGTAAAATCCCGGGCAGTGGAGCAGGGGGCTAGCGTACTCATCTCCATGGTGGAGCAACCCGCGCAGTGTCAGGCTGCTTTGCAGGAATTACTGGCGCAGCGCGTAGAGGCGCTGCTGGTGAACGTTCCGCTGGAAGATGCCCTGGCAGAAATGCTTCAGGAAATGGCCTCGCCGACCCCGGTTCTTTTTCTCGATGTGTCCCCCACAGCTCGGGTTAACAGTCTCGTTTTCAATGCCGAACAGGGCGCTGCCCTGGGGGCAGAGCATCTGCTTTCGCTGGGGCACCAGCGAATTGCGCTGCTCGCCGGGCCGGAAAGTTCTGTCTCTGCCCGGGCTCGTCTGGCGGGATGGAAAACCACGCTGGCTCAGGCCGGCGTGGAGGCGTTTGCGGTGGCGCAGGGCGACTGGAGCGCGGCTTCGGGCTATGAGAAAGGGCATCAGCTCCTGGCGGGCGCGCAGCTGCCGGAGGCGATCCTCGTCGCTAACGATCAGATGGCGCTTGGCGTTTTACGCGCCTGTGCGGAAAAAGGCGTTGCGGTACCGGGGCAGATCTCGGTTGTCGGGTTTGATGATACGGCTGACAGCGCGTGGTTTTCACCTCCGCTCACCACCGTTCGGCAGGCGTTCCGCGAGGCCGGTGAGCGCAGCGTGGAGTGGCTGATGGCACCTGCCCATCACGACGAATGCTGGCAGGAACAACTTCCCGTTACGTTGATCGTGCGTCATTCCACCGCGCCGCGCGCCGCACAGCAGGCCGATCGTGAAGATCTTGCGCAACAGCTCAGAACGCTGGCGCTGCTGGCGGAGAAACTGGCGCGCAGCTAGCACTTTTGTGATCGTGCTCGCCTGGTGACGATCAAAGTCTTTACCGCTACCGTTTACCAGGGCATGTTGGCTAAAATTGTGAGCGCTTCGCAAAGAGGTTGATATGTCTTCTACATTGCCGCTGACTCTCAGCGCACTTCTGGCGCGTCGTGACTGGGAAAACCCGGGTGTGACGCAGTGGAATCGTCTGGCCGCACACGCGCTTTTTCATAGCTGGCGCGATGAAACCTTCGCCCGCGAGGATAAGCCTTCGCGGAGCAAGCGTCTGCTTAACGGCATCTGGCGATTCAGCTTTTTCCCGGCGCCAGAGCAGGTTCCGGAGGCATGGATAACGGACGATCTGGCTGATGCCGTTGAGATGCCCGTGCCGTCGAACTGGCAGATGCAGGGATTTGATACTCCCATCTATACCAACGTCACCTATCCGATAAATGTGAACCCGCCCTATGTTCCGGTTGAAAACCCAACCGGTTGTTACTCGCTCACATTTGAGATGGATGACGCCTGGATGTGCAGCGGGCAAACCCGCATTATTTTTGACGGGGTGAATTCAGCTTTTCATCTGTGGTGTAACGGCCAGTGGATGGGCTATTCGCAGGACAGCCGTCTGCCTGCGGAGTTCGATCTCAGCGCGGTGCTGCGACCGGGGCAGAACCGCCTGGCGGTGATGGTGTTACGCTGGTGCGACGGAAGCTATCTGGAAGATCAGGACATGTGGCGGATGAGTGGCATTTTCCGTGACGTCTCGCTGCTGCACAAGCCGGAAACGCGAATTGCCGATTATCAGATCGTGACCGATCTGAATGCCGAATGCGATCGGGCGAAACTCCGGGTTGACGTTGCGCTGGAAGGCACACGCTACGCCGAATGCGAGGTGGCGTTTACCCTGTGGCGTAACGGCGAAGCCTGCGCGCAAACCACGCAGCAGCCCGGATCGGCCATCGTGGACGAACGCGGCAGTTGGGCAGAACGGCTTAGGGTGGCGATACCCGTGAACGCTCCTGCGCTATGGAGCGCTGAAACACCGGAATGCTATCGGCTGACAATGTCGCTTCGGGATGCGCAGGGTAACGTGCTGGAGACTGAAGCCTGCAATGTCGGTTTCAGACGCGTCGAAATCAGCAACGGCCAGCTGAAGCTTAACGGCAAACCGCTGCTGATCCGCGGCGTGAACCGTCACGAACATCATCCTGAGAAGGGGCAGGTGATGGATGAGGCGACCATGCGCCGCGACATCGAACTGATGAAGCAGCATAACTTCAACGCCGTGCGCTGCTCGCATTATCCGAACCATCCTCTGTGGTACACGCTTTGCGATCGCTACGGCCTGTACGTGGTTGATGAGGCGAATATTGAAACCCATGGCATGGTGCCAATGAGCCGCCTGGCGGACGATCCGCGCTGGCTGCCTGCCATGAGCGAACGCGTAACGCGTATGGTGCAGCGGGACCGGAATCATCCGTCCATCATCATCTGGTCCCTGGGGAATGAGTCCGGGCATGGGGCGAATCACGATGCGCTGTACCGCTGGCTGAAAACCACCGATCCCACGCGGCCGGTGCAGTATGAAGGCGGCGGCGCCAGTACGGCGGCAACCGATATTGTCTGCCCGATGTACGCTCGCGTCGATCAGGATCAGCCGTTCCCGGCGGTGCCAAAGTGGTCGATTAAAAAGTGGATTGGTATGCCGGACGAAACCCGTCCGCTGATCCTGTGCGAGTATGCCCACGCGATGGGCAACAGCTTTGGCGGCTTTGCCAGCTACTGGCAGGCATTCCGCAGCCATCCCCGGTTGCAGGGCGGCTTTGTCTGGGACTGGGTCGATCAGGCGCTGACGAAAAAAGCGGAAGACGGCACGGTATTCTGGGCCTACGGCGGCGATTTTGGCGATAAGCCCAACGACCGACAGTTCTGCCTCAACGGGCTGGTGTTTCCCGATCGCACTCCGCATCCCGCCCTTTACGAGGCGCAGCGTGCCCAGCAGTTCTTTACCTTTACGCTGGTGAGCACCGCTCCGCTGGTCGTCGAGATCCAGAGCGATTATCTGTTCCGTCATACTGACAACGAGTATCTGCGATGGTCGGTGGCGCGTGACGGTGCGGTACTGGCTTCCGGCGAAACACCCCTCTCGGTTGCGCCCGAGGGGACGCAGCACGTTGAGATCCCGTTGCCTGAACTTGTCGCTGAGCCGGGCGAGGTCTGGCTCAACGTGGAGATCGTTCAGCCGCAGGCCACGCCGTGGTCGCCGCCCGGCCACCGTTGTGCCTGGGATCAGTGGCCGCTCCCGGCGCCGCTGTACCTTGCGCCACCGAAAGCAGGCGGAACCCCTCCGCAGCTAACGGTGCAGGACGAGGCGCTGGACATTACTCATCAGCAGCAGCGCTGGCAGTTTAGCCGTCTCACCGGAAACTTGACCCAGTGGTGGAACGAGGGCGCTGAAACGCTCCGTTCTCCGCTAACGGATAACTTCACCCGCGCGCCGCTGGACAATGACATTGGCGTCAGCGAGGCGACCCGCATCGATCCGAACGCGTGGGTGGAACGCTGGAAAGCGGCAGGGATGTATGAGATGTCCGCGCGCCTCCTCCAGTGTGAAGCGGAGCAGCATAACCGTGAGGTGATAGTGACCACGCAGCACGTCTGGGAGCATCAGGGTAAAGCGCTATTTATGAGCTGCAAGGTCTGGCGGATTGATGACCACGGGGTGCTGCACGGTGATGTGCAGGTGACGGTGGCGTCTGACATTCCTGAGCCCGCTCGCGTGGGCCTGAGCGTTATGCTGGCGGATATCCCGGAAACGGTGCGCTGGCTGGGACTAGGCCCGCTGGAAAACTATCCGGACAGAAAACTGGCGGCGCAGCAGGGACGCTGGGCGTTACCGCTGGAAGAGATGCAGACGCCGTATATCTTCCCGACGGAGAACGGTTTGCGCTGCGACACCCGCGAGCTGACGTTTGGCTCCCATCAGTTGCAGGGACAGTTCCATTTCTCCCTGAGCCGTTATAGCCAGCGGCAGCTGCATGAGACAACGCATCAGCACTTGCTGCGGGAAGAGGCTGGCTGCTGGTTGAATCTTGATGCGTTTCACATGGGCGTAGGGGGGG